>RJWT010048020.1:0-11209 GCA_004365215.1 Cuniculus paca | reverse complement strand
TGGTCAGTAAAGGGTATTTTAAAATCACTTTTGTATAGTAAATTGTAGATCTAATTTTGACAGCTTGAATATCAAACTTTTATATGTGGAAATTAAGAAATTTATTTCAGGTACAATGGTACTTTGGTTCAGAAACTCAGTTCTTTCCACAGTTTCTGGTTGCAAACTGAACCGGACAAGAACCGAATCAAATTTCCCTATAAGGTCAGTAGTGAACCCAACCATTGAATTTGATTTGGTTCTCATCCAACTCAGTTTGTGACCAGAATCATGGAAAGAATCAACTTCATGAACCAATGTACCACTGTCTATTTTCTGGCAGTATATTACTTATGTTTTAAAACTGATAATGCCCACAGAATTCCTAGGTGTATTTTTTAAAATCCAATGCTGACAAGTTGATCTTAAATTTAATAAACTATTTTATTTGTAAATACAACAAGGTTTTCTACTAGTCAGATAAAAGAACTGAATACTATGACTTTGACTTACATACGTTTTATGTAAGTATTTTGATATTATAGAATCAGTTATCACCAATTTAGGTTATAAGATTCTGGGGAGATTCTTCTAGTTTCTTTAATGCATTTATAATTAATATTAGATACAAACAAATCTATCTTTTAACTATGAAACTCTTTTAATCCGGAAAGTACTTTTTCTAGTTGATGAATTGTGTACAAGCAATTAAAGCTACCCCTTAATAATGAATAAATACCAGAATGACATTTATACTGATAGCATTTCTCTCTCTCTCTCTCTCTCTCTCTCTAGGCAGGCGCTGAATTTAAACAAAAGGCGAGAACATCACCAATTCATGTAACTAACTGTACTTCTAGAGGTAGTAGGGTGTCCAGGGCTTCAGTGACACAGCAGGGCTCTGGCTATTTCTCAGCCCTCTGCACTGATGCTGTGAGTGCCACCTTGACTGAGTTAGGTCTCCCGGAGAGGTGATCCGTCCTGGAGCCGCTGTCCTCACGGATGGACGAATACACCAGGGCTCACAGCTGACTGTGCTGGGGGTGGGGCTCCATTAGAGGAGGGCCACTGGCTTTGTGCTTTTGGAGCGTCCGTCTCCCAGCGGACCTGTCCCCATGGTGAGCCGCTTTGGAGCCAGCTCTCTAAAACCATGAACCAAATTAGACCTTGCCTCCTCTAAGTCCTGTTAGGTGTTTGCTCAGCGTGGGAGACCGACCAGGACGGCCTTGCTGATGGTCGGCTCTAAGCAGATGGTTGCCTGGCTAGCTTGACTTTTCACACCATGGCTGGACACATGCAGCAAGCAGTTTGTCACTAGCAACCTTGGACTTGCCACTTCCACAGTAAACATCGCACAGGGCGAAGAGACCGTCGCTGCCCCCAGTGGTTCCAGCAAGTAATTTCTGGGATGATTTGGTCCAGATGTGCTGCGACTCAGCCTCACAGTGGCAGAAAGAAGACATGTGGCCTGGCCATGGCTTGGCTTGTGAGCCACACCCGGCCCTGGCAGAATTGAACCGGAGGAGAATAACTTGATTACAACGTGTATCAGAACAGCAATTCAACAGGAAAGCAAACACTTTCTTTTCAGGATTTTAAAATATTTTATGGTGCTGCCCTCATTTATTAAAGAGCATGTGACCATAATGATAACACTGAAAGCTAAGTATGATTTCGCCTTCTCTCTCACATGCACGTATATGTGAACATTTCCGTATGGTTTAGGGAAGAGGAGCATGCCTTTGTTCCTTAGGACCTGGTGCTCCGATAGCGAATAGAATGACTTATAACCCTGCATACTCATTCCCGTGACTAACGCTGCATGGAACCCAGGGAGTTATTTCTCTCTAGTGTTTTCCTTATACCCTAATCCTTGTAGTGGAAGCTAGCTTTATTTAAATTTAGTCGATGTTTGTGGGTAGTTTCTTTGCTGATGTCAGAGACAAACACTGCTTTAAGTGCAGGAAAGATTGGGGCAGGAGAATCATTTAGCTAAGATTAAAGAAAAACACAAATTAACTTGTCAAAATCTTTCTCACAGATAGGAAGAATGCAGTAGTTTCTTGCATATAAAATATTTTCCACAATATGAAACGTACTGCTTCTTGCTGTTTTTCAGGTTGTAATTTATGATACCAGTGGGAACCACAAGTCATAATGGAATTCCCAACAGTTGCACATGGTTACCAAGAGATACTTTATTGTATGAAGCAATTTATATTATTTTACAGGAATTGTGTGGTGTAAATAGTAACACTAGTTCAACTGTCTGAAAATTGAGCACTAGAATTTTGAGTAGTTTTAATTTGAACATGTAAAAGATTATATTTATTTATTCATTTTGGTCTTTTTGAGACAGGGTCTTGCTATGCAGTTCAGGCGGGCCTTGAGCTCACTTTGTAGCCCAGGCTGGTCTCGACCTCATAAGGATCCTCCTGCCTCAGCCTCCTGAGTGTTGGAATTCAGGTGTGTGCTACCACAACAGGCAAGATTATGTTAATTTAAAAAATGTTTAATTATCAGTAATTTGTATTTGCTTTATAATTGCTTAGTAAATGCTATCTCACCAAGAAGATAATGCTTTGAAAACACAGAAAATAACTTTAATTCTTGGAGTTTTTGTGTTGTTATTTATTTGAAGAAACCATATTCAAGTATCATACATCCTGAACCTCATTACATCTTGTGTCCTTTCCTTAGAATAGGTGCTGATGGCAGAACACAGGATGAGTGGAAAATATTACTGGGAAATAATAATGTTGTTAAGGCAAGAAAGATGCATTTTATGGCGTCAGTGTATAATCACTCATGGACTGTGATTGTCTTTGTCATTCATCCATGCACACATCAGACACGTGCGACAACTACTGCTTCCCCGTTCTTCAGTGTTTTGCTGGTCTTCAGCCTCAGGAGGTCATGGTGCTGCGGGTCTCGAGTTTTGCATTAGCTGGGCCTGCTCATCCTGCTGGGGACGGGACGCTACCAAAGGAAGCTGAGCCCCTCTTTGGCTTTCTCTGCACCCTTATGTGACAGGCACACTGGGCCAAGGAGAAGACGGAGAACTGTCAGCCTGATGTCACGCCAGGACTTAAAATGCGGGTGAGAACAGCGTCAGGACTGGCCGAGGAGGAGGGGAGAAGCAGGAAGTGGGGAGATAGCTGAGGAGTGAGAGGAAGGGAAACCGGAAAGACTAGCTTTACCCCAAAAGAGAGGACAGATTTGGGAGCTTTCCCTGTTCTGGATCACTTGAGGTACCCCGACTCTTTCACCTCATGTTCACAGTCAACACCTTTTAAACAGGTTTACATCTCTGCGTGAAAATTTAGGTGTGTAATAAATTTGTATATAGTTTGAATTTTCCCTTTGACCTCTCTAGTCTAGCAGATATAAAACTGAAGTCAGTCAATTCTACTTAATGTGGAAGAATTCTGAGTTTTTATTCTTAAGCTCCCATTGTTTCCTCATCTACAGAGTGAGTTTAATAGAGGCTCCTAGGCCGCTGACTGGCTGTGAGAAGGAAACGTGGGAACTATGTAAACCACAGAACGGAGCTGGCCGAGAAAGCCCTCCGGCGGTGGTGGCTACTTCGTGATTCCCTCTGCCCTCGTGCTCCTGTCCCTAACTCAGAAGGGGGCAGGGGGCACCGTATCGGGTCCTTGATGTTCGTCCTCGATGGATGATGCGGGCATCCATGCGGAGAAGCAGCCTTCCCTTCAGATCTCTGCAGCCAAGGCGACCACATCCCGCCCGCAGCCTTTCTGTTTCTCTCTGCCCTTAGCCAGTTCGCGCTTCTCGGAGCACGGGAGAGACATCAGCGCGTTTGCGCAGGGAAATTCCGCCTCAGCCACCTCGACTTCTGGGATGCAAGTGGCCGCATCTCAGCTCGGCTAGGTTAGCTGCAGGGTGCTCATTGCACTGGGCCGAGAGGCGCAAGCGCTTCATCTCCGGATCCCTCTGAGTTTACAGGTTTCCGCTTTGTGCTTCCCCACTGGCCCCAGCCTGGGGGAAGAGGGCTCTGAGCCCATTCAGGGGCTGGACATCTCCTAAGCTTTCTGGCTTCCTGACCCAGCTACCTGGTTCCTCTCATCCCGGGGCGTGGCCCAGGGAGCCTTTGTTTCCTGCGGGTTTCACTCGATCTGAGCTGACACTGCCCTTGTACCAGCGGGCGTTCCCCACAGCCTCTGTTTATGTCCCTGAGTCCTGCAACCCAAATGCTTTGACTTCTGTACCCAGCTGCCTACCACCCACCCCGGCTTTCCACCCCACCCCTGCCTCCGCTCTTCTCAGGGAGCAAACCTCCCCTGACAGCTTTTCTCTTTTACTAACCTCAAAGAAAGGCCAAAGAGAAAGAGAGAGAGAGAGAACAAAAGTTAGTAACATGTATTTCAAAATGTCACTGTTGTCAGCAACTCTGCTTTCTGAAAAAGAAAACTGATCCCTCATTTACATGGATTCAACCCTGTCGCAATCTCTGAAGGGTGAGGACCAGTTTTCCGTGCAGAATTCATTGCACAAGAACGGTCCCTCCCTCTGTCATTCGAGCAGCCCGCGACCTTTTGAGTGACATTTCCTGCAAGAGTGGTTTGCATGTGCTACTCCCAGACTGGCATGGCCAGTCATTTTGGAGGGGATCCCCCAGTCATTTTGGAGGGGATCCCCCTTCCTCCAGGTGGTGTCTGGAACCACTCCCGCTGCTTCGTCCTCTCCTGAAGATCAGTATCAGGACGCTGTGGGGTTCACCTCCCTAAAGACAACCTAAGGAAACATCTTGCATAAGGCAGAAGGGCTGGCTTTCCCGTGACATAGGGTACCTTGTACCTTTTGTCTAACCCGGGACACTGTAGAAAATAAAAAGGAACAGCAGGGTAAATCGGGGAGTCCTGCAAAGCCAGCTCTTCAGCCGGAGCTCAGCCCGGTTAGCTCCCTCCCGTGACAGAGGCCCAGACTTCTGTCTGCCTCCTCCATCCGGTCTGGGAGTGGGGTCCGCTTAGTTTAGGTTTGAGGGGCAGAGCTCCCTCTGACTGGTTGAGTCCTCGAAGATTGCGTGGTTTCAGTTGTTTTTTTTAAGAACCTGAATTACAACAAAACGCTTTTTATAAAAGCAAGGCAAAAGACTTCAGACTAAATGCTCAGCCACTGTCTAGAAACAGTCTCTCTGGGGCTACCTGGTTCTCTCTCCAGGATTTTTGGTTCTGTTTTTTAATTCAGAATTCTCAGAATGGGCTCTGTCTTCACCTTGCCTAAGTGCTCTCCAGGGATGGCACCCTGGCAGCCCTTCAAGGGCTCCGCGGACCGAGTTTCCTCCACCACGTAGGTTCCCACACACGCACCCTGGACAGCGAGGCTCTGGCAATCTGCTGACTCCGTCTCCGCGCTGTCCTCGGGCTTTCTCGAAATCGGTGTCTACTTTGGAGTCCACCTCGTGCCGCATCCGACCGTCTTTGCTGTGTCCCTTCAGATGACCTGTGTGTTTGCCACAGAAGGCTCCTGGAGGAGTGTGCTGTGATATTCGCTACTCGGTTATCTGAGAAATGTAGTTTTGTTTTTCCAAATTTGGATTTAGCTGCAAATAGGAGATCCACCAAGGCGTCTTCCCTTATCTCCATCAATTCTAGAAAAGTTCAAATCATTTAAGGCTGTCTTCAGCTGATGAGTATATCATGCGTCATATGAAAATCAGACAACCATTCCCGTTTCTCCCATCAAACCTACCTTTTCCTCGTTTCTGGGTCCTCACACTGACTTCCACCAAGTCAAAAAACAATGGGATGAAAAAACTTCCATGATGGAAACACACGGTTAAACAGTGCAAGATATGTTAGCCCACTGCACTTTCATCCTCTTTCTGTTTTCTTCGTTTCTGTCTACTGAATGATGCTCGTTAGCGTGTTGATACGTGGTTGTATCACCCACCTTGAAAACAAACGACAACTTCATGAGTCCACACAACCATCCAACCCCTGCGCCAACTTCCGGGTCCTTCTTCAGGACACAGCTCTGACGAGCACGGTCAGCACTCGCTCTGTCAGCTTGCTTCCTTGAACCCTCTCCTCCAGGCTGCGGCAGTCACTGTAATCGAGCCATGAAGCCCCCACAAAATACTCAACCTGAAGACCGACCCCAGCTTGTTCTCCACCTGTGCTGAGCGTCCCATAGCCAACCTCGCCCCTTTGTTTGCAGTGTGATACTGTCTTCATTTTCCTCCCATCTCACTGGCCTCTTGGATTTTTTTCAGTTTTCTTGTTGGGAACCCTCTTTTCTTTCTCATCTACTAAGTCTGGGTTGTTTTGTTTCTGTGGTTTTTTGAGATAGGGTCTCACCATGTAGTTCAGGCTGGCCTCAAACTCACTATGCAGCATAGGCTGGCCTCATAGCGATCCTCCCGCCTCAGCCTCCTGAGTGCTGAGATTACAGGTGCGTGCCACCATGCCCAGAGTTCATCTACTAATTCTGGACAATTTCAGAGGCTCCATCTTTGAATCCTTTTTCAGTACTGTGTACTTTCATGCATGGGAACCTAAGTGACAGATGGTCTAATTCCGCCCCGAGGTTTGAAAACCAGTTCCATGCTTCAGGTTGCTCCTAAATGTATATATTAATCACTCACTTCTCCTGCAAACTCCAGACTTCTGTGTTCAAAAGCCTACATTGAAATAAATGTCTTCAATATATAATAGACATCTGAAACTTGCTGCCAAAAGAGAAATATTGGTTTTCCCTTTGCAACTCAGTTTCCCTTACTGAGTTTCTGTACTTCACCAAGAGGGATGGCAATGTGGTCAAATGGCCCAACCAAAAGTCTTGTCCTTTCTCTCCCATGGAATGGGCATTTATCAGCCTCAGACACACCAGGGCTAAGAGCCAAGCCAGGGAAGGAGGAGAGGAGTATTAAGAGGATACTATTCATCGGTTCTGACGTTGTGTGACTTCTGCCTCTTCCCCAAAGTCAAAACAATCACGAAAGGTTAAAAAAAAATTTTTAGGAGCAGGAAGAACTTATGGAGTGAAAGAAAGCTTTCATCTAAGAAGACAGAAGGGGGGGCCTTGGAAAGTGGGTTGCCCCAGGGACCCCCCTTCTCAAGGGAGTTTTATAGAGTTAAACCATGAGGTGAGGCAGGGATAAGGCAGATAAAACTGTGGTTAACTAATAGGATTACAAGTGTAGTTGCTTAGGTGACACTGATTTGATAGAAAATCACAGGTAGGAGTAAGGCGAACAAAGCTATGGTCAACCAATAAGAGTGTGAGTACAGTTGCTTAGGTAATATTGATTAAATGGGGATCAAATGGGGAAGCCAGTCAGGTGGCAAGCACACACGGGAAGGGCAAGGACTCTCCTGGAAGGCGCTGGTCTGGGAGGGTTGACCCCCACCCTAGGTGGCAGATGCCTGTTTGGAAAATCCAACCCTGCTGCTCATCCCGGGGGAGTGTGCGGGCTTGATCACTCCTCTCCGGCCTGAGCCTGACCTTCAGCAAGTGCATCTCCAGCCACTGTTGTCTTCTGCACTGACCTGTAGAGGGCCCAGCCGTGCCTGATTGCCTAAACCATATAAATAGCTTAGCTGTCTATGCTAATCCCCCCTCTGAGGAGGTACCCCGACCGCAGTTAGGGGAGAAGAGTGTAGTTTCCATCGAGCTGTTCTGAGTGGAGAGGCACAGGGACCCCTTTCCTGACCCCATCATGGTCCAGAAGGTTTATACCTGTAATCCCATGGAGAAGTTATTGGAATTCTACTGAGTTAATTCTGATCTACCACTTCCAGTGCAACCCACGGTGAGAAGAAAGACACTAAGGCATATATACAGCTGTGGGGAGTCAAGGGGTCCTAAGTCCCGCCAGGATGAAGGTTCGCCAGAGCAAAGGCCATGACCCAGGGCCCAACCTGGGTTCTACTGATTCCCCATGAGGGGCGTGGCTCAGGGATGAGTGACAGCGAGAATGGTGGGAGATATGAGACTGCCCTAAGGACCACGAGCTGGGCCAGGTAGGAGGTCTGAGATCGCCTCTGTGATAAGCAGAAGGCAAGACAAGCCGAGAGAGCACTCTGCATAACACCACTGAGGCAGCATCTAATAATCTGGGGTCGGTGCTTCAGCTTTGATGTACAATCCTTGATGCCCTGGGAAGTCACAGCCTCTTTCTCGAGGCTCCGTCCCAGCTGACAGTGTGAGCACGGCTCTCCATCCCGTCAGGCTCCACCACGTATTCAGGGAGTCGCTGGGTGGGGAAACAGGGACTGCAGTCACGGACTTCTCCAGAGAGCTAATCTAAGAGGCCTTGATAGACAGCACGTCACAGTTTAGCAGTTACGACCCCTCTTCCAAAGCTGAGCTAGTGGATCTTGGTAAAAGGACCTCGCCCATTCATGGTTGGTTCCATCTGCACGATCACTTGGAGCTTGGCAGCCTCTAGGCAAAATGAGTAAAGCATGTGTAATCAAAGCGAGCACTAGAATGGAAAGGCAGGCTGGGGAAAGAGCCACGTCCAGAAACTGCCCTTATGGGCCTGGAGTAGGGATTGTAACCTGTTCCTGCTAGACTTCTCTGCTGAGGCAGGTTATCTAAAAGTTCCGTATTTCTTGTTAAGAGTTCCTCTAGTTGCAACTGTAAGAAGATGGAGAGAAAGGTAAATGTTCTGATTCAACTCAAGACATTGAGGCAGCCACAACAGCACACAACTAAAGATGCTGAGGAAAGAGGACTCCAGAGCTGCTTCAGAAAGTGGCAAGAAGAAGCCGGGCATGGTGGCGCATGCCTGTAATCACAGCACTCGGGAGGCTGAGGCAGGAGGGTTGTTGTGAGTTTGAGACCATCCTGGATTACAAAGTGAGCTCAAGGCCAGCCAGAACTGCATAGTGAGATCCTGTCGCAAAAAAAAAAAAGTGGGAAGAAACATGGGATAGGTGTTTTGGAAGCAAGGGGGACTTTCGAGGGGGATTAATGCCAAAGTGTTTTTTGCTGCAGTGGTTTTTTAAAGGTTTAACCCTTTGCTGTATTTTCCAATCATGCTGAGTTACATTCCTTTCTAACCCCTAGGCCCTGGCTCTTTCCGGTGATCACCTGCCTTCAGATATTAAATGCAATGTCATGAGAAGGAAGAGAAAGAAGGAAGGCTTGATTTATCAAAACCCTTAAATCACTTAATAATCATGAACTGTACCAAGTTTGCAGAGTGTTGACTGGTTTTTCTATTAGAAACAGGAAGACGAGGTAGCAATCAAGTTCAATTATAGAAAAAGAAAAGACTGTGTTATCACATGTGGGTCTGAACTGAGAATTCAGGCCCAGTGTTTCAGTTTCCTCATTTTCACTCATGCTTGGTCTCTTGTGGGAGAGGTGGAAGGGGCTGGTGTGTGCATGAATTCCAGTAAGTCTCCAGATGGTTTAATGAGGTACCATCAGAAAGTATTAATACTGTCATGAATGTTTGATTTTATGTAAAATGAGATATGATCTTGCATTAGTCTGCCTTCCACTGTTGGAATACCTGACACACAGAATTTAAAGCTGGGCATGGTGGTGCACACCTGTATCCCAATACTTGGGAGGCTGAGGCAGGAGGATTACTGTGAGTTTGAGGCCAGCCTAGGCTACTTAATGAGTTCAAGGACAGCCTGGCCAACCTGAACTACTTAGAGAGACTCTGTCTCAAAAAACAAAACAAAACAAAAAAAGTAAAGGAAAAAGCGTTCATTTTGCCACACAGTTTCTGTCCATGATAAGCTGGATCCAAGGCAGAAGCAGGGTGGAAAGGCATGGCGGAGGAAAGACGCTCAACTCATGGTGCACGAGAAGCAGAAGCAGGGTTAGAGCCTGAAAGAAAGGGCCAGCGGCCAGACACAGCCCCCGAATCATGCCCCTGAGATACACCCGGACCCATCCGCAAGTGTACTTTACTAACCTGCTTGGCTTTTCTCCTGCCAACCACAGTCAAGATTAACCACGGCCAGACTTTACCACGATTTGCATGCACACCAATGCTTGGCCCTGGGAGGAGGCCTGCACCAGTCACCAGCAATGAAACGTCCTTGGGGTACAGTGGGTGACGGGGAGGGTGGATCTCACCTTTCATCCCATTTCAGTTAAGTGGATTCATAAACAAAGTTTCTAGTTTTACCTAAATTAAATACTGTAAGACAAGAAGATTGAAAAGGCTGTTTAAATAGGCTGTAAAACAAGGCTAATAATGTGTGTACACCTCGCCAATAAAGACAAGGTGCTGATAGTGATTGTCTCTCGTGCACACTTTGTCAGCTACATTTTAAGTTATAAATTTCAACCCAAATATCTAAGAAAGTTCACAGCGCAAGGTGACTTGAGATGTGAGTTACAGTGCATCCACTGTTACTGAAGCTAGCTTTCATGCTTAGTGTATATTTGGCCTTGAAACAGTATAAGGCAGTATTATGAGGCTGTCTATGATTAGCAAGACAATATATTATATTATTTATGTCATCTTTCTTCATCTTGTATTCTTCAATTTATATTTTTATGTTTTATAACACCCATATGATATTATGCACATAAATTACGAATAAATATACATATTCTGTATTTATCATGTGAAGCACAAGGTATATTTAGAGACTACTGCTCAACAGGACAGCTATGAGCAGGCTGTTTTCTGGATCCTTTTGTCTTTAAAGCTGAAGGATCAAACCAGAACCTCAAGGTAGGCCAGGGTTCTACCCCTGTGCTACACCCCCAGCCCTGCTTCATCTCCCAGTAGAAAGCAGTAGAGCTAGCAGGGCTCTGAGAAGTTAGTTCAAGAACTAAGTCCTGAGGGGCCAGCATCGCTTCTGTTGTCTCGGGGGTTTCCTGTGTGAAGTCCCGGAGCAGGGCCACTGGTTTCTGCATAAGAGCCAGTCCAAGCCCCCCCATTCATTGATCCTCGAAGACTCGCTAAGAAAGGCATTCCCTGCGTAGAGTGGGTGAGCACGGAGCACAGGGACTCCTCCAGGGATCCCCACAACAGATAGAAGAATTCTGGGCACCAGTTCTGAGTCACTGTCAGGATGCGGTCAGGCTGGCTGAGGGGTGAGTGCCAGCTATGCAAATCAGATTATTGGAAGAGGCTGGTCTTTGCTTAAGTTAAAAATCTAGCATGCAAAGTAGTTCTAGTTAATTTCCAATTTAAAAACCAATTTCCAAGGAAAGACTATTTTTCTTCCTCTGTTTTCCTCCTGATGATTTAAATTAATGTAACAGGCTGTCGCAAGCATCGTCAGGG
>RJWT010048019.1:0-11196 GCA_004365215.1 Cuniculus paca | reverse complement strand
CAAAACAAAACAAAAAATCATGGAAGTAGCCGGAGAGGAAAACATGCATTATGAGAGAAAACAACACTTCAGATTATTCTGAATTCTCATTAGAAGTCATCAGGCCAAAAGGAAATTAAACAGAATTTGGGGCAAGGGTAGGGTGGGGTGGGGGTGGTACTAGGAATCGAACTCAGGACCTCAAGCTGCAAGGCAGGTGTTGTGCTGCTGAGCTATATCCCCGGCCCTGGGACAGTGTTTTTAAAATGCAGAAAACGAAGAAATGTAATGGTTAAGATTGACTGTGTCATAGCCGGGCCTGGTGGCACACACCTGTAATCCCAGCACTCAAGAGGCTGAGGCAGGAAGATTGCTGTGAGTTCAAGACCAGCCTGGGCTACGTAGTGAGTTCAAAGCCAACCTGAACTGCAGTGAGACCCTGTCTGAAAAAAAAAATTTTTTTTGATTGTGTTAACTTGATTGGCTTAGGCAACAAAATAACAATAATAGAGCTGGGCATGATAGCGCAGGCCTGTAATCCCAGCATGTGGAATGCTGAGGTAGGAGGATCACCATGAGTTTGAGGCCAGCCTCAGCTACAATAGTGAATTAAAGATTAGCTTGAACTGCATAGCAAAACCCTGTCTCAAATAATAATAATAATAATATAATAATAATAATAGCAATACTGTTCCAGATGAAGAGGAATCATATGATTTCCTTAACAATGACTAACAATTCTAATTCAGGTAAATATCCAAACTCTTGCACATGTAAAGAAAAATGTACAAGAATGTTCAATACATCATTGTTTTTGGTGAAAATGTGGAAAGATCCCAGCACTCGGGAGGCTGAAGCAGGAGGATAGCTGTGAGTTCAAGACCAGCCTGGGCTACAAAGTGAGCTCAAGGCCAGCCTGAACGGAATAGTGAAACCCTGTCTTAAAAAGACAAGGCCTGGGGATTTAGCTCAGTGACATAAACACTTGCCTGGCAAGCATGAGGTCACGAGTTCAATCCCTGATGCTGCAAAAAAAAAAAAAAAGAAAATGTGGAAAGAGCCTAGACACCCATCAACAGGCCAATGGTTAAAATAAAAGTATTTTCCACATGTAATCTAATTTTGCATTAGTTTTTAAAATGACAGAAGTAGAGTTGTACATTACAATGTGATATATTCAAAATTATAGTATTACACAGTTTAAAAGCATGCAACCCTCTTGGTATTGTAATACATATAAGTTATGCAGTAAAAATATTATAGGAATGATGAATAAATTTGGAGAGGACAGAAAGGAAGATGGAATGGGGAGAAATAGGGGAATTTAACTGGTTTTGCTATATTTTATTGCTTGAAAGAAAACCTGAAACAAATATTGCAAAGTATGAAGATTTAACAAAACTGGGTTGCATTAGCTGTTGATTACATATTTTTTTAATCTTCTTTGACAACTGACATTTTTATTTAAAAATATTTCTAGTTATTTTCAAAAGACAAATTGCATACTCAAATGTATTTTACACCAAATGTTTACACATTTGCAATCATCAAAGCAAATCTTGATTTATGTTGATTCAGTGATTACTATAATTATGTGTAAATGTTATAAATTTGACATTGTAAGAAGTATATTAGTATATTATCATTTCTTTGTTTTTATATGGAGAATCTCATTTTTAAAAAACTTCAAAACCTTACAAAGAATTGCATCACAGGCCGGGTGTGGTGGCTCATGCCTGCAATCCCAGCACTCGGGAGGCTGAGACAAGAGGATTCTTGTGAGTTCAAGACCAGCCTGGGCTACAAAGTGAGCTCAAGGGCAGCCTGAACTGCATAGCAAGACCCTGTCTCAAACAAGACAAGACCTGGAGATTTATCTCAGTGGTCTAAGCGCCTGCCTGGCAAGTGTGAGGTCATGAGCTCAATCCCCAGTGCCACAAAAGAAAAAAAATTGCACCACAGAACAATTTTATTGAGATATAGTTCACATACTATAGAATTTTAATTGTGTAATTAAAATTTTTGGGTTTGGGGGGGGTGTGGTGTTTTTGTTTTGTTTTGTTTTGTTTCGCTTCCAGACAGGATCTCACTATGTAGTGCAGGCAGGACTTCAATTCACTATGTAGCCCAGGCTGGCCTTGAACTCACAGTGATCCTCCAGCCTCAGCCTCTCAAGTACTGAAATTACAGGTGTACACCATCACACCCAGCTCACGAAAGTTTTAGTATATTCACAGACCTGTACAATGCCATCGCAGTCAACTTTAGAACATTCCATCACCTCAAAAAATAAAGGAAAGCAATCTTGAAATCTTTAATTATTGCTTCCTAGTCTGCATTGCTCCTAGCCGTAGATAAAAATTTTTCTACTTTGTGTTTTGGATAGATTTGTCTACACTGGAATTTTCACATAACTGGTATCATACAATGCATAGCCTTTTATGACTGGCTTCTTTCACATGTCTGCAAGGTTCATCCATGCTGTCGTATGTATCAGGATTTCTTTCTTTTTCATGGTCAAACAATATTCCATTGTATGAATCTGCCAAATTTTATCATTTCTTCAACTGAGGGACTTCGTGTTTGTTTCCACCTTCAGGATATTATGCTAAATCCTGCTGTGAATATTCATGTGCAAATATTTTGTTGAACATATGTTTCCATTTTTCTTGGGCATATACCTGGGAGTGGAGTTGCTTGATCCTATTCTAACTCAATGTTTGACCATTCGAGGAAAGGGCACTGCTGGTTATGTGCCCACCAACAGTCAGTGAGGGTCCTGATTCCCTGACTCTCAGCCAACACTTGTTGCTATGTGACATTTCAGTTATACCTAGGGTAAAGCTCTGAAATGCTGTTTCCTCATGGATTTGATTTCTGTCACTAATGGTACCAAGTGCTTTTGTTTGTGTACAGCCATTTACACATCTTCTTTGCAAATGTATTCATTTAAATCTTTTTGCCCATTTTTAAATTGGGTATTTGTTTTTGTATTGTTGAGATATAAGAGTTCTCTAAATTCTAAATAAATTCCCTTTTCAGATATATGATTTGCAAAAAATTTTTTACCATCATGTGAGTTGTCCCTTCACTTTCTCAACTGACTTTTGAAATATGAAAGATTTTCATTCTGATGAAATCTCTTTTATCTGTTTTTTTGGTTTTTTTTTAAATTTTGTGGCTTATGCTTTTGGGAACCATTGTCTAATCAAAGTCATTAATATTTATTACCATGTTTTTTTTCTAAGATATCTATAGTGTAGTTCTCCTATTTAGGTCTTTGATCCATTTGAGTTTATTTTTGTTTGTGGTATGAGGTGAGGACTCAATTTCAATCTTTTGCCTGTGACGATGTGAACCATTTATAGATATTATTTTGTTCCCAGTACTGAGGATTGAGCACAGGGCCTACTGTACAATTAGCTATATCCCTAGCCCCTTTTACTTTTATCTATTTATGTATTTATTAATTTTATTTTTTATTTTTTGGTTTTTGAGACAGGCTCTCACTATGTAATTCAGGCTGGCCTTGAATTCACTGTGTACCCCGGTTCTGCTTGACCTTGTGGCGATCCTCCTTCCTCAGCCTCCTGAGTTCTGGGATTACAAGCATGTACCACCACACCCGGCTTTTATTTTTATTTTGAAACAGAACATTGCTAAATTCCCCAGGCTGGACTCAAACTTGTGATCCTCCTGCCTCAGCCTCCTGGAGTGCTGGGACTACAGTGTGTGCCACCACACCAGGCCTTGCACTTCTTATAGGAAACATTGTTCTCCTACTGGATCACCTTGGCCTCCTTGTCAAAATCAGTTGACCATAGACGTGTATGTTTGTTTCTAAATTCTCAATTCTGCTGGTACCACACCAGCTTTGCAGTAAATTTTGTAATCAGGAATGAATCCTCTAGCTTTGTTCTTTTTTCAGTTATTTTCACCATTTGGGGCCTTTGTATCTCCATATAATTTTAGGATCACCTCATCTATTTGAGTAAAAGGGCAACTGAAATGTTGACAGAGTGGGATCAATTTCAGAATACTAAATTTTCTCATCCCTGACCCGACAATACTATTCCGGATCTCTTTTTTTGCCCCTGTGGGCCTGAGTCACTGTCTTGTGTCATTTTCTTCACCAAATCCCAGCATTTCCTTTGTGCTGTTAGTGGCCAATGCATTACATTTCTTTCTTCTTTTATCTTTTCGTTTTTCTTTTTTATTTTCCAGTACTGGAGATTGAACCCAGGGCCTTCACGCTGAGCTATATCCCCAGCCTTTCTATTTTTTTTTTTTTTTTTTCAGACAGGGTCTTGCTAAGTTGCTAAGTTGTTAAGGTGCCCAGGCTGGGCTTGAATTTGCTCGCAATCCTCCTGCCTCAGCTTCCCAAGGGAGTGCTGGGATTACAGGTATGCACTACCACATCTGGCAGGCCCACCAATTTCTAACATGCATATTGTTTTATACTTTTGTTTTAAAGTCAGTTAAGAAAAGAAAAAAAAATACGTATTTATACTGCCTTTTATAATCAAGTAATTTCTTTTCACTGATGTTTGTTTTTATATATGTGACTTATTGTCTAAGGTCACCTACCTATGGCCTGAAGGACTTTCTTTAGTATTTCTTACAAGATATTACCTCAGTTTAAAGAAGAAAAAGAAAGAAAGAGAAAAAAGAAAAGAAGGGAGAAAGAGAAAAAGAACAAAAATTTATAAAGAAAGAAAAAAGTTAAAAAAGAAAAAACTAGCTGAGTGTGGTGGTACCCACCTGAATCCCACTTGAGAGGCTGAGGCAGGAGGATCACTGTGCATTAGAGGCCAGCCTGAACTACACAGTGAGACCTTGTCTCAAAAGAAAGAAAGAAAGAGAGAAAGAAAGAAAGAAAGAAAGAAAGAAAGAAAGAAAGAAAGAAAGAAAGAGAAAGACAAAAACTCAGTAGGCATAATGGCACATACTTATAATCCCAGCACTCAGGAGGCTGAG
This sequence comes from Cuniculus paca, assembly GCA_004365215.1. Lineage (NCBI taxonomy): Eukaryota > Metazoa > Chordata > Mammalia > Rodentia > Cuniculidae > Cuniculus > Cuniculus paca. The sequence goes on along the minus strand of RJWT010048019.1, from coordinate 6,240 downwards.
GCAGAAGGCTCACTGTGAGTTTGAGGCCAGCCGTAGCTACATAGTGAGTTCAAGGCCAGCCTGAAATATAGTGAGACTCTGTCTCAAAACAAGCAAACAAACAAAATAAAATACCACTTAATTAGCTCTCTTTTTATCTATTTGGAAATTTCCCTTTTTTGCTTTCATTTTGGAAAGCTAACTTTGTTGGAGAGAAGAATTTGGGGTCACAGTTTTTTCTCTTCGAGGATGCTGAGTGCCTCCATGGTCCCTGAGGAGAAGTCAGCTGTCCTCTTGGGATTTCCTGTAAGCAATGAGTCATTTTCCCCCTGTGGTTTTCAAGGTTTTCTCCTTGTCTTTGGTTTGTTGGTATTTCTACAGTGATGTGTCTGTGACTGTCTTTGCATTTATCCTACTGGCTGAGCTTCCCGGATGTGTAAATTAATGTTTGTCAGTAAGTCAGGGTTGGGTTGTCGTGTCTTTGACCATGGTCCTCTCCTTTCTTCTCCCAGCTTTCACTTCACACGTCATACCCCTCGGCTTGCTCAGTGGGCCGGTGTTGCTTGGAGGCTCGATTCATTCTGAGTATTAGATGGTATAAGCTCTGTCAGTCCATCTTCACATTCACTAATTCTTTTTCCAACTTAAATCTTTTGTAACTGGGCACAGTGGTACAAGCCTGTAATTCCAGGTACTCAGGAGGCTGAGACAGGAGGATCACAAGTTTGAAGAAAACTTGGGAAACTTTGGGAGACCTTGTCTCAAAATAAAAAGCTAAAAGGGTTGAGGAGAGAGGTCAGTGGGTAATGCAGTCACTACCATGCACAAAGTCGTAGGTTTAATCCTAGTACCACCACAGGCGGGGAAAAAAAGCCTGAAAATTAAAATTATGGTTGCAAAAAAAAATTATGGTTGTGCCTCTAGTCAATTTCTGTTTCAGTTACAGTGGTACCTAGGTCTTTCCATGATTTTGACTGCAAACCAATTTGATTCAGTTTGCAACCAGAATCGTGGAAAGAATTAGACACTGCTGCATTATGCTTATCAGCTCCAGAATTTTCATTTGGTTCTCTTCAGTAATTTCTATTTGATGCAACTTTGCCATCATATCTTCCTTTACTTCTTTTATTCTAGCTGCTTCACTTTTTTTGTTTTGTTTTGGTGGTTCTGGGACTCGAACCCGGGTCCTCACACATGCTAAGCAAGTGCTTCACGCTGAGCTGTGCCCGGGGCTCCTTTGCTGCCCCTTTCATCTGCGTGACGGCACCTGCGAGTCTCGCGTGACTCCCACGCTGATCGCCTGATGCGGGCTCTCGCGCTCCTGTGCGGGTGTGAGTCACGCGCTCCTGTTTATTTGCCTGTCCTGCATATCTTTTTGTATAGGAAACTGGGCAAGCTGGATAGTGTAGCCTGGCACCTCAGTACCCAGTACCAAGCCCACAGCTGACTGTTGTTTGCTTGTTTACTTTCGCCCCTTGGCTGGAAGGAACATTCTGTTCCACCCCAGCTCCAGGCATGGCCTATGGGACACCCGCAGTCACCCTGGGGTGACCCTGGTTTGGACAGGGCTCTGTCCCCTTATGTTTATCTGTTAAGTCCCACTGATCGCAGATGGCTCCAGTGTTATTAACATTGTCCTGGGGCAGAAACTGTCCCACAGACTGAGCGACCGGAGTCTGCGTTCACCTGAACATCCCGAGGCCAGACTTTGCGAGTCATCGCTCCACTGTCCCCTTTCCTGGTTCTCTCCGGAAAAGCAAGCCAGCCTAGAGGGATCCTGCTCATTCCACCCCGGCGAATCTGGGCCTCCGCTGGTTTTGAGAGCTTCGCCCTCGCCAGGCTGTGCTGCAAATGAAGTCAGCTCCTTCGGGAGGTGACCTGGGACTCTGTGTCCTAGGCCCTGTGCTGCTCCCTGGGCAGCATCTCCATGCCAGGGCTCTGAAGCCAGGCGTGAAACGGTCCAGCTTCTCTCTGAATAGCACCGCTGTTTCTGAGCTGGGTGCTCCATGGTGGGGAGCAGGCTCCCATCTTCCCGGCTTCCTCTCCCACCTGGAACCTCCATCCCGGGGTCCCCAGCGGTGGCACACCCAGTACCGAGGCGCTGGCTGAAAGCTGGGAGACCTCGCCTCTTGGACACACTTGCCTGGAACAATGGGCAAGGAACCAGTCACTGGGGGCAGGATGAGAAGTTCTCGTTTCCTGGCCCTCCTGGGCCGTAAGCTTCCAAGGGAGAGGGCAGAGGGGCCGGCGTTCCTGGCCGCCCGAGGCCAGAGTGGATTTTCCATCTTGGTGCGCTCCGGGCTGGAGCGGGTCTCAGTTCAGAAACCACAGGCTCTTGCTGTTCTCACCAAGTGCTAGACGAGTTTTTTGAACGAATGTTTACTCGCCCTTTTATATGCCTTTAGGACTTTTCCAAAAGTGCCCGTGAGCTGTGCTGGGCAGAGGCCTTTCCTGCACCTCCAGCGGACGAGTGGCGCCTGTCACTGCAGCCACGGCCCCAAGCCCAGTGGGCGTTAGGATTCTGGATCGCACCCCGATGCTCCGGCTTCTGCCTTCACCATCCTCTCTCATCCTGAGGGATGAGTAACAGCGCGGCAGAACCGGGCACGGCCGTGCACACCTGTAGTCCTAGCACTTGAGAGACTGAGGCGGGAGGATTCCCTAGAGTTCAAGGCCAGCCTGGGCTCCTTAGGAAGACCCTGTCCCAAGAGAAAAAGGAAGTGCAGTAGTAACAGCTAAGAGATACTATTGCATTCATTCTGTAAAGCGTTTGGAAGTGGCTGACAGACAGGCAGCCTCAATATTATTATTAATGTATCCTCTCAGGTTTTTTCCTTTTTCCCCACCATATACTTTTAATGAGTGCATGTTAATTATGCAGACATCAAGTTTCAGTGTGGCATTTTTACACGTGCATATGACATACTTTACCTTGCCCATGTCCCATCTTCTAGGTATCTCAACTTTAATATTATTTATTTGTCCTTTTATGGAAAGAACCCAGATGACTAGACTTCCTAGAATTTTTCTATGTCTTCCATTACCTTTCTTTTTCTTCTTCTTTTAAAGCAGGGCCTTACTAAATTGCCCAGACTGGGCTCAAACTTGCAGTCCTCCTGCCTCAGCCTCCCAGAGTGCTGGGGTCGCAGGCGTGCAGCACTCTGTTCCATGCACCATGAATCCATCCATCTTTGCAACAGCAGAGCGGGTCCCAACGCGAGCCTCACCTCACACATGGGAAGTGAGGTGCAAAATGGCTGAGTATTTTGTTCAGCGTCACACAGCTTGTTGAACCAGAGCCAAGATTTAAACTCAGATGACTCCAGAATTTCTACTTTTAAATACTTCACTGTGAGATTCCCTAGGGCTAGCAACATGTGGACAGGGACCTTGCTGTCCTACTCCAAGGCCTGAAATAACTCCTGTCCCATGCAGAATGAACGACAGGGTCCCCAAGTTGGTGGTGGGTCTCCCCTCCCAGGGCCCCTGGGTATGGTGTGGTGGAAGCCACCGCTCAGGTCTAATCAGGTGAATTCAGTGCCCGCAGGCTCCCCCAGAGCTTGGGACCCTGGGTGGGCGAGGCTCTGCCAGGAGAGGAGGGCCCGGCTCCAGGAGGTGGGGAGGGCATCCTGCCACCTCTGGCCTGAGCACTGCTGACGTCCATGTCCTGGACATTGAGGACGGAGACCCTGCAGGAAGCTGAGCCGCAGAGCGGAGCTTAGGTCCCCACTGCCACCCCAACCGTGGGGCTCTCATCAGAGGCCTCTGCCGGAATCCCTGTGCCACTACCGCTGTGTCAACAGCGCCACCCGATCCCCTCTCAGCTCCTCCTGGCCCTGATGCCAGGGTCTCAGCGCTCGGAGGCTGCCTCTCCCACACCCAAGGGAGGCTGGGACAGGGGACCCGCTGGGACGGGGGACCCACACGGCCAGGGTGTGATTGTGCCCTAGATAGGTCACTTCTCCAGCTGGTCACTTTTTCCCACCGTAGTTGACCAAGGGACAGCTGGAAAACTGGGCAGTCCAAGGGGGAGGGACAGAGGCAGAGGACGGAGAGGTGGCCTTGACCTGTCCTGCTTCCCTCCTCCCAGGGTCCTGATTGGAAGTGGGGGTGTGAAGGGCAGGAGTGGGAGCCTGGTCTGAGGCAGGAACGGTGGCTCCTGAGCAGTGGGGGGCTTGTGGGACATGCAGTTCTGCTCCCCACCCCCCAAAGCCTATCTTTGGGGGCCTAGGGAGCCCTCAGAGTCTTTGTTGTAAGTTGTCCCCTTAGATCCTGCTGCAGACCCCAAGGCACTGGCTGATGGGTCTCCTCCCTAGAGTCCCATTCAAGGTTGCCCTAAGGTCCTCTTTCCTCTCCTGCCTCAGTTTCCCCTGATGTCAGCTAACAGAAGGCCTCATGGTGCACCAAGATATTTATTTGGGGTTCTCCCATCTCACTCGCTACCTGGCTCCAGACCTTCCATCCTTCCTCCACTGGTGTCCCCATGCCAAAGGACCCAGCCACTCCCTTGGGGACAAGCGCCCTCCCAGGTGTGGGGAGGACAGGGAGGTAGAAACTTGGTCCTGAGCACGTCATGCAGCGTGATCAAGGGTGGCTGGGGCACGGGCAGCTGGGCCAGCTCCATTCTGTGCACGGCATGTGCAGGATGCCACAGGGCTATTTTTACCCCTGTCGAGGAAATAGCATGATTTATGTGAGGCCTGGTCCCCTCCAGGCCTGGGTTATAAATACACCTGGCCTCGAGCGGGCACTTGGAGAGGAAGCTCGGGCCTGTCCTGTGTGACCTCTCCCTACTGTGGGCATGTGGGGCCTTCCTGGGGAGCCCACCCTGCAGCTGGGCCCAGCTCACCTGGGCCCCTGGGGCCTCAGCGGGAGGAGCTAGCACTGCCCAGGGTCGGACAAGCCTTTGAAGTTGGGGTTCACACTTCCCTCCAGGGACAGGTCTGGGTAACAAGAAGGGGGAGTGGGCCCAGGCAGGAGGTAAGAGTGGCAGACTGAGCCAAAGTCTGCCTCTTTCCAAAAATGTATGCATTGGACCACAGCCCTCTCCTGGGAATAGCAGGCAAGGAAGAGAAGGTGCCGGGATCTGTTTCCAGGGTGTCTGAGCCCCGGACCATCCCCAAGGCCAGGCGGCCACAGTCTGACGTTATCTGCTTCCTCTGTGACTTGGTTCCTCACCATGCACTATGGGCGCAGCCACCACCATCAGCTCCTAGCACTGCTCTTCCCAGGGCTGCTTATCCTCTGCTCCTGGGGGTCTCGTTCATAGGAGACCAGACTCACTCAGGCCAGAGAAAGATACCCAAGCCCCATTGATCAAGGACCAGGACTGGTCGCTCATCGAGCACCTCAGGGAGAGTCCTTCTGATTGTAGCAGTCAGCCATTGCTACGTAACAAACTATGTGCAACCCAGAAGCTTGAAACAGCAAGCACTCATTTCTCACTCATGTGACTCCAGTTCATAGGTGGGCACAGGCCTGGACCAAATTCCCTTTCTCCCACAGGCCAAGGTGGGGCTGGGACATGTGGGTCCCATGGCTGAAGGCAGAAGCCCAGGAGAGCTGACCCTGACACATCAGCACACGGCAAAGCTCTGCTCTCAGCCCTTTGGCCCAGTGAGCCACGTGGCCCAACACGAAGGGCAGAGCAGGTGGAGGAGGGGGTGTTGCTGAACCATAATCTAGGTTACCAATAATCAAACCTGCTGATCCACATCTCATTCTGCACAGCGATTTTCCCTGGTATCTCCTTCCGTAGGATTTGAACCCTTGAGTTTTAGGTGTTACCCAGCCACCAAGAACGATCTCTTTGTTGTCCTGCAGCTTGTGTGGTTATCAACCAATTCTGGCCCGTTGGTTCAGAACAGAAGTATTACCTGTCAACTTCTGAAAGCCCTCAATACGTAGACTCCCCTTCTTCATTTCTTTCTCTAACGCACTGCTCAGAATGCAGGTGTGACGGCTGAAACTCTAGCTGTCACTTTGGGCCCAGAAGTAAACAATGACACATTTAAGGGATGTGTGCTGAGCCGGAAAGAGCTTGGATCCGATGGAGGGAGCCTGACCTCCGTGTGCATGGTGCCTGTTGTCCCAAAGGGACCCTATGGAGCTGGGCAGAAGTCATTAGCAGAGAAAAGGCTCCCTTTCCGTCTTACTCACGGCCTGGCTCCCGCAGCGATGAGCTAGGCGAGTAGCCATGTCCAGTGAGCACGCTGGGCTGCAGGGAGCAGAGCAGATTCAGGTATTTACTGGTGTTGGGGC
>RJWT010048018.1:0-11213 GCA_004365215.1 Cuniculus paca | reverse complement strand
GCCATATGGCACGAGATTTCATTGTACAACTCAGAATGGTGTGTGATTAAAGTCAGGAATTGTTTCCTTTTGGAATTCCCCATGTAGTATTTTCATACCACCACCATTGATCCCCGTTATCTGAAACCATGGAAAGTACGATTAAGGGCAAATGGTGGTAACTACATTTTATCTTACAAATGTCAAATTTTCCAACTCTAATAATGAGAAATTACCTATGTTAGGAACTCCCTTAATCAGACCTCTTCTATTGAATCTGAGGTTTTTTTTTCTTTTTCTTTTCTGACCAGGATTATAAGGTTGAGATCAGATTCCAGATTTTGTTTCTGTTTGGTTTTCTTGTGATTTCCATTTGTCCCTGTACCGTCCTCTAATGCCACTTTCTCACATTCCTGGGAGCAGGGACTTCACTGGTTTCCTCCATGACCCCCGAGTGATGGTCAGCACGGAGCGGAGTCCCCACTTCCTCGGCCCCAGGCCTGGGTTTCAGTGTCTCCATGGCTCTAAGCTGTGCTATCTGGGCCCCCGATTTTTCTGCCATAGGAAAAACAAATCAGGAGCCCACCCTCATGGCCCGCCTGACCTCACTCACCTCTGGAAGACCCCACTCCAAGCGTGATCACTTTGGGGATTAGAGTTCAACATATAAATTTTGAGGGGACACAAAAGTTCAATCTATAACCACTTCCATTTTTTTTTAACTTCTGGGCCTATCCTTTAAAACCCTCTGTCCAGCTGCCTCCTGTCTCTCCTCTTGGATACTGAACTGATAACCCAGCCTCGACCCATGGTCAGTGCCAAGCAGATCTGTCCCCCCAAACCTGCTCCTTCCCCAGTCTCCAACTCAGTCACTGGCGACTCTACTTGTTCAGTTGCTGGAAAGTTCAGAGTCCTCTGTGCATCCTCCCTGTCCCCAGAGTGCTGCCCAGTTCTGTCCTCGCAGGCTTTCCAAACTTTGACCACCTTGGGTCAGGCACTGTCACATCTTACCTGGACTTCCGCTCCATCCTGGCACTGAGCTCTCAACATGGCCACCAGAGGAGGTGCTGGTGAAGTCAGTCAGGCCACATCTCTCCTCTTTTGAAAGCGTTGTTTGAATCACTTCCTACTCACTTGAATCAAGCCAACGCCTCTTGTTATCCTTCACCTCCGTGCGCTCGACTCCTGTGAGTCCAGCCCTGGTTCCCCAGACCCCATCGGTGTCCCCTCCCTGCCTAGACCACTCCCACACACACATTCACACAGCTATTTCTGTCGTTTCTTTTCTTCTTCCTCTTCTTCCTCCTCCTCCTCCTTTCTTTTCCTCTTCCTCTTCTTCCCCTTTTCCTTCTCTTTCTCTTTCTTCTCCTCCTCCTCCTTCTTGTCATTTCTTTTAAATATGGATATTTCTCATATTTTTCCTTTACTTTATTCTGGAATTTTCTGGAATAGTCCTTTTCACAAAGCCTCCTGACCACCTATTCAACATTGTGGGCTCCAAACACACTCCCTTCCTACCCCATTTTAGTGTTTTCTCCCTTGTAGGACTCACTGGCCTCTAAGCTGCTAGAGGTTTTACTTAGATGGTCCATGTATCTGTTTTCCTCAGTGCTAGAATATGAGCTCTCTGAGGGGAAAAATTTTTGTCTGTTGTCTTCACTGCTCTGTTCTGGGTAAAAGAAATAATATCTGGCACAAAGTAGGTGCTCAATAAATATTCAGGGAATAGTTGAGTAATCTCCTTTTATCCCTAGGGGGACAGGTAGTTGAGAAGAAGGTGGATGTGGTAGGTACAGTAATAACTCCTCCAAAGATGTCCCTGTTCACATCCCTGGTGCCTGTGATTGTCACCTTCCCTGGCCACAAGGGACTTTGAAGATGTGACTGACCTAAGGGGCTTGAGCTAGAGAGATTTTTCTGGGTGGGCCTAATGTCACCACAGTGATATTAACTAATTATAAAGGCAAGGCATTCAGGAGGCTGAAGCAGAAGGATAATTGCAGGTTCAAGACCAGCCTGGGCTACAAAGTGAGCCCAACGCCAGCCTGAACTCCATAGTGAGACCCTATCTCAAAAAGACCAAAAAAAAAAAAAAAAAGGCCAAGGCAGGTGAGTCAAAGAGCAAGGAGTAGAGGTGAGAGAGAGGCAGAAGTCAGGGTTAAAGAGGCTGCCTGGGAAAGGTGGAAATTGTCTTCCCTGGAACTTCCGGGCAGGGCAACCTTGGTGATTAACACACTTTAGTTTTGAAACTTCTGGTCTTCAGGACTGTGAGATCACAAATCCGTATTGTTTAAGCCACTAAGTCTGTGGTAATTTGTGTCTGGTTTTGTTTTTCTCTGTACTGGAGATGAATCCAGGGCCTCACACTGAGCTACATCACCACACCTTCTATTTTTTTATTCTGAGGCAGAGTCTTGCTGAGTTACCCAGACTTGCCTCAAGCTTGTAGTCCTCCTGCCTCAGCCTCCCGGGTAGCTGGGATTACAGGTGTGGACTGCGGCACGTGGTTAGTTGGTGGTAGCTTATTTCAGTAGCCCGGGGGAACTAATGAAAGGGGCTCAGGCCTTGATCAGCAGGCAGTGCCACCTCGCTGTCCAAACATCTCTTGGCTTCTCTCTGAAGGAAACTCACTGGATTCTGGGGAAATTTTAAATTGTTTTTTATTGAAAAGTTCAGATGATTGATGGAATCCGTGTAGGGATGGGGACTCAGACCAGCACATGGGGGTAGAATTGGGTACTGGGCATCTGTTTTGACTTCCTCTGTCCTGACAAGTGGCCTGGCTTCCCCATGTGGCAGCCCTGCTGGGGTCCCAAGGCTGGGGCCCTCAGGCCACCTTGTGAGCGGCATTCACTCCCTGAAATGGCCCCCTTCTCCCTCACGTCCTTCAGCACTTCAGGGCCTGGGCTCTCTCTCTGGGAATGATGAGGTCCTGGACCCCTTGGGGTTTTCCCTGTGTCCTGTGCATTTTGAAGTCTCAAAACTCATTCAGTGGTTTCTCTCTTTGGTTCAGTGACAGAGATCCTAAAGCAGGAGCGGGTTTTGGTCCAGCATTTTTTGGTTTCCTGGGAGAAAGGTGAGCCTGTTCCTGATTGGGGTGAGGAGAAGAGCAGTTGGGACATTTTTTGAGATGTTTGGGTTTTCCAAAACTGAGACCCTAACTAGGTTCAGTGTTCTGTGACCACAGAGTAACAGGAGGTAGCATCTGCCCCAGAAAGAGATGAGAAAAGGGAGTGAATTTTGTTCCACCTAAAAGCAGAGAGGAGCTGGGAGCAGAGCAAACAGGTGAGCCCTTACTCAGAATGTGTGAGGCTCTGGGTTCAATCTCCAGCATTACAAAACATTTTTTTTTCAGGCTGGCCTTGAGCTTGCTTTGTAGCCCTGGCTGGTCTCAAACTTGCAACGATCCTCCTGCCTCAGCCTCCTGAGTACTGGGATGACAGGCATGCCCCACCACACCCGGCTCACAAAAAAACATTTTACAAATTTAAAAAATAAAAAATGGAAAGAGAGTTCATGGTCTCATTGACAGCAGGCACTGCCTCTCTGGTCACCCAAGCAGGGCACAGAAGTCACTGAGCAGACGCCTGGGCCTGACACCCAGCCCAGAGCTCCTGACATCAGGGACTCAGCTCTCCTCCGCGGGGTACAGGAGAAGCAGTAACTAAACCCCAGGGCCTGCAGTTAAGTTTCCTCCTGTCTGCTGGCATAAGGTTTAGAATAAAGATTAGTTTCTTTCATGCCTGAATTTGGAAACATTTATTTAAATGGAAAACGAATATAGAGTGTTTCCACCATAGGAAATATTCTGTCTGTTGATACTGCCATGAAAAAAACAAAATTCAAAGTCACAAGTTCATTACGTTGTGAATCTGTTTTGATGACTAATTCATGAGAACTGAAGAAAAATTTAGGAGTAATCAGCATCAAATTACATAAAGATGGTCAGTGAGATCATTTTCAGATGATAGGTGGTAGAAAGGCATTTTAATGACCAGATCATAAATACAGGAATGGGAGAAATAGAGGAAATGGAAGGAATTTCTTTGGAAATGTTTTAAAACAAGAAAGATTGATAATCTCTGTCCAGTGAGGAGCCTGGGGGATCCACCAGATGCCATTAGAAAATCCTTATTAGGTCTTCTAAATTACAGTGAGAGAGACCAAGCTAAATAAGAACAAAAACACATAAAATTCCCAGATCAGAAAGAGCTTTGGAGGAATAGTAGAGCAGGTCAGGAATTTTTCTACTTTTGATGGTAGAAAAAATGTCCAAAGTGTTAGGGTTCCATATGTAGAAGCATAGTTTCAAAGAATGTTTTAGATAATTAGCCCAGATTGGTATAACTTCATATAAGGAAATTTGAGAAGTATGAAATGGTAGCTTAATTAGGGCTAATGATGTTATAATTGCCCATCAATACCCAGAAAAAAGAAAGATGTAGGCATATCAGTAGAAAGACTTCTACAATTATAATGTAATTTTGAACAATGTATCCTAATTCTTTTGTTCTTGTGGCTTTCATCTGTAGGATATGCTTTGCAGATTGCAGGCAGATGATTGGTGTTAGCAGAATGAATGAGACGTGGAGCGTAACGACCCCTTGGACCTGTAAACAGTGCTGGTCCCTGTTGTCCCGGCTGGGGACTCGTGTGTCTCCCCCTTCTCCCACCTGTCTGTTCCTCTGCAGAATTGCTAACTCACTGGATCTCTTGAGAGGAGGTGAAGCCACAAGCCTTGGGGACATCTGATCTTTCTCCCATGCTGCTGGTGGGTCACAGAAGTTATGTTTGAACATTGCTATGAAAGACTCTCAAGCACAGGAAGAAACACACAAGGTCATAAGTAAGGAGAGGGAAGAGCAAACTAAAGTACCCTGAGATATTCTGTTAAATATCAAATGGCAAAAAAAAACAACTTGAAAGTACCGGAGGTTTAGCTCAGCGGCACAAGCACCTGCCTGGCAAGTGAGAGGTTGTGAGTTTGATCTCCAGTAAAACAAAAGAAAGAAAGAAAGAAAAAGAAAGAAAGAGAAAGAAAGAAAGAAGCAGCTTGAAGGGGTGAGGCAGTGGGAGTTGAGAAATCTTTTTTTTTTTTTGAGGCAGGGACTCACTATATAGTGCAGGCTGGTCTCAGACTCACAGGGATCCCCTGGGTGAGCCTCCCAAGCGCTGGGATTACAGGTGCCACCACACCTGGAGAGAATTCTTACATGATGCAGTGATACAAATATAAATCACAACCTCCCGTGAGGATAATTTCTCAAAGTGTATAAATTTTACAAATGCACAATATTTTGACACTGTAATAAAGTTGAAAGGATTTTATAGTTAATACACATCTGGTCACCACCAAGACTCTACACTTAAATTTTTACTTAATTTCCTTTATCACGTCTCTATTGGTCAACCTCATTTGTGAATGTGCTTCAAGGTATGTGCCATCACTACTTCACTACTTCAGGGTACGTACGTGCCATCTTCCCCTACGTACTCCTGCGGATAAGTCATAAACTATACAGTTCAAAGTTCGCTTCGTTTCACTTCTTGTAAGGTAATGTTTATGTGAAATGCATGAATCTTAAGTGTATATTTACTAAATTTTGACAAAGTCATCTGTACAACCCAAACCTCTAGCAAGATAAGGTAGCTTACCATTGTTCTAGAACGTTCTCTCAGGTATCCTCTCAATGATCCCCACATTGGCCCTTCAGACACAATCTCCAGTCTTTTTTTCCATGTATTTCATTGATCCACTGTAAAACTTTGTACAAATGGAAAAACAGTGTGTCCTATTTATGCATGAAGTTCCTTTCATTCAGTAAAATGTCTTTGAGAGTCACCCATGCTGTTAAATGTATGAGTAGTTCGTTCCTTTTTATTGAGTAGCAAGTCCTTTGTGTGTGAATTCACTCCAGTTTGTTTCTCCAGTCTCCCGAGGATGGACACTCATTTTCCTTGTCCCTCCATTTTTGGATTTATAAATATAGTTGTGATGAACATTTTTGTACAAGTCTTTTTGCGGACATGTTTTCATTTGTCTTGGGTAGATGCACAGGAATGGAATTACTTGGCTTTCCCGTGCATGTTTAACTTTATAAAACAAAAAATCCCAGAGCTTTCCCCAAAGTGATTGTACCACTTTACGTTCTCACCAGCAGTGTATGCGCTTCGGTTTCTCCACATCTGCATGCAGTTTGGTGGCGGCGGCCTTCTGAATTTCAGCCTTCCTAGCAGGTTTCTACATCTCATGTGGCTTCAATCTGTGTTTCCTGGTCAACAATGAGCTCTGTAATTACTCGCTGCTCACATGACTTACTTTATTATTATTATTTTTTTTTTTTGCGGCACCGGGGATTGAACTCACGACCTTGCGCTTGCCGGGCAGGCTCTTAGACCACTGAGCTAGATCCCCAGCCCTGTTTTTTGAGACAGGGTCTCACTATGCCATTCAGGCTGGCCTTGAGCTCACTTTGTAGCCCAGGCTGGTCTGGAACTCACAACGATCCACCTGTCTCAGCCTCCTGAGTGCTGGGATTACAAGCGTGAGCCACTATGCCCGGCTACATGACTTACTTTATAAAGTGTCTGTTCTTTTACATTGCTAATATATTTTTAAATTTTTTTTTGTTATCCTACTTGAGGGGGTAATCTTGGAGAATTGCTGAAATAAACCAATATCCATTCTATTTTAGAAATTTCCAAGAAAGGAAAAAGTTTATCTCATTATTCTTTCTGGGTATTACATCACTCCTATAAGAATGAACTTATCTGACTCCAAATTACTGTCATTTACACCCATTTCTCTTAGTTACTCACTTCAGTTTACTGAGTTAAAACAAAAATATTTAAACATAATTTATGATTAGGCATTACATGTTTATTTAGGTTATATTTGAATATATGATAGGGGTTTCCATTTGCTAAGGGGGAGAAGTTATTTCATAAATGATATGCTTTTATGTCTCTTCCCTTAGTATTCTCAGTCTGTGTGAAAAGGATAAAAAGGAGTAATTTAAGCAGGTACTACTAGCTTCCTTCTGTGTTTGTCTACCTTTAAATCCTTTTACTACTGAGCTGAAAACCAGGGCTGCTTTTGCTGGGAAAAGCAACATCGTAAACGGTGGTTTGATTGAGGACTCAGTTTCTTTTCTAGGTTTAAAAGTTGTATTGAAACAGAACCCATCCATACAGGAGCTGCTGACACCCTGTTTATCAAAACACCAGGAAATAAAAGCAAACCAAACCTGGAGTGGGTGGCAATGTGGGGACAGAGCACCCTTGGCCAAGTGGAGCTGAGACTCACGGAAAAGGGGGTGAAGGCTGGCGATGCGAGTGCCCAAGTACCGGCTACCTTCCTCCTGCCCGGGAAGGGACGGGAGGCGATGACTTCTTTCAGCTCGGCTTTGGCTCTTCACATGCATCCTCAGCAACAACCGCTGGGGGGGAAGAGAACATTTGTCTTGCTTGCCTGCCCGAGGAGAACTGCTATCCTGATTGTGGGCACAGTCCTTCCCTTTTCTCTGTCTGTGTCTCTCTACATCTGTTTACTCTCATCTACACTGTACATCAGATTCCTGTTCCAATGCTCCATGCACTTTTTTGCTCACTGTAAATCGTGGTAAAAGTTACACAGTATAAAGTGTGCCCTCTTCCTATTTGTAAGCATACAGTTCAGTAGTAGTAAGCATTTACACATTGTGACACAGAAACTTGTTTCTTTCCCCAAACAGAAACTCTATACCCATTGACTACCCCTCCAGCACCCACCTCCAGCTAGTGATCACCATTTTACTTTGCTTCCATGAATTTGGCCACTTTAGCCGCCTCACACAAGTGGAATCATATAGGGTTTATCTTTTTTGGGGTCTGGTTTATTTCACTCAGCATGTCTTCAGGGTTCATCCATGTTACAGCATGAGTCAGATTTTCCTTCTCTTAAAAGGCTGAATAACAGCACATGTATTTATGCAGCACACTTTGTTTACCCGTACACTCCTCAATAGACATTCAGATCGTCTCCACCTTCCACTATCGTGAATAATGTAGCAATGAATATGCGTGTGCAAATACACCTTTAAGACTTTCAAGGTTTTGGATGCATACCCAGAAGTGGGATTCCTGGATCATACAGCAGTTCCATTTTTAAGTTTTTGAGAAACCAACTTTAAAAGCCTACGAATAGTGCAGAAGGGTTCTACTCTCTTCGTATCTTTGCAAACACCTATTTTCTGTTTCTTTTTTAAACTTAGCCATCTTAATGGATGTGAGGTACTTGATGTAGGTATTGTTTGCAAATTTAACTGACACATAAAAGTTATATGTATTTACAGGGTGCCATGTAATGTTTTGACTTCAAAAAATAAATTTAAAAAAATTACAGTAAAAGACACATTGGCATTAATCCCCCTCAAAATACTTCCCCTCACTTTGAACACACTTACCTCACTGTCTTTGCCATTTTCTGATGCACTTCTAGAAGTTGTCTTTGGTGTGTATCATTAGCTACATTGTCATGGCTGCCTTGATGTTCTGAATTTATTAAAAATGTTGGTCTTTCACAGTCCTTTTGACTTTGGGGAGGAGCTGGAAGTTGCACTGCCAGGTCCAGTGAGTAAGGTGAATGAGGACCAGTGTCATGTTTTTACGAGCCTGCCTTCCTGTCGGATGTCACTCCGCAGCAGTGTTCACCATACTGTGTTTTAAAGACGCCCTGTAAAGACATTCACAAAATAGGATTTGCAGAACTGCTTCGAAAAGCAGTAAAAATAAGGGGATAAGTGGGTTCAAAATGCGAGGGAGTGTTCTGAGAGGGATTCAGGGAGCTATTGTCTGTAATTGTAATACATGCTTAAACTTTTTAAATATTCAAGGTATATTTTGATCACGTCTTTTTTTTTAAATATGTATATGTATATCATGGAATAGTTCCATCTGGTAAATACATCTAACTCCTCAAGCTTTTGTCATTACTTTGTGGTGGGAACGTTCCAACGCTTTCTTCTAGCTTTTTTTGAAATGTCCAGTCCAGGATCATGATCCATGGTCTTCCTGCTGTGCAACACCACACTGGAACTTAGGCCTCTGCCAGAACTGTGATTTAGCACCTGCTGACCAACCTTCTCCACGCCGCTGTCCTCCACGCCCCAACCTCTGCATACCACTCTGTCCTAAGTTCTATGAGATCAATTTTAAAAAATTCCTCATAAGTGAGATCATGCAGAATTTGTCAGAAAGCCAGAAAGGCACCCCAGCAAGAGGGTCTTGCTATGTAGCCCAGGCTGGCCTCCAACTCATAGTGATCCTCCTGTCTCAGCCTCCAAGTGCTGGGATTACAAGTGTGCACCACCACACCTGGCCTAAGGCAACCCTTTTTGAACAATGGAAATACTTCAGTAACTGTCGAAAGTGATGTACCTTCCCTTATGTATTATTTTATTCTCCGAAAATTAAAAGACAAGGTAACAGACCAGATTCAAAATGACTGCAGTCTGTGATCTTCTGATTTCCTTTGACATCTCTCATTTTCAAATTTAAGGAGACCCATAAGGCCTTGTTTTTTATCCTATTGTATTTTCTGTCCTAAAATAAGTTTTTTTTAAAAATATGTATACTTCTCCAACTGTGCTAGATTTCTGAATACTGAGGTACAGCAAGATAAGACATTTAAGAAGCCAGCCTCTGGAGTCAACTACCTGAGTCAGAATCTTCTCCTTCATCACTTACCACCTGTGTGACCTTGGGTAAGTTATTCAGCCTCTCTGTTTCTCCTGCTGTAAAATAGGGATAATAATGCAATTCCTACTTCATAGAAAGATTTTGATTAAATGGGTTAACTTCACTAAGGCCATGACTGCTCAATATGTTTCAACTGCTATTGTTATAAACAGAAAAGAAGAAACTCTAGAAAGGGGAGATTGAAAGTTAAAATTTCAAAGCAATTTTAATCAGAAATTTGAATGGGGGGACTGGGGATATGGCTCAGTGGTAAAGTTCTTGCTTTGCATACACAAGGCCCTGGGTTCGATCCCCAGCACCACCAAAAAAATTGTAATAGGGTTATTTTAAGCACTTTCCATTGAAATTCATTTGGAAAAACAAACAAGTCAGACTAGCCAAGAAAACCCTTGGAGCCAGGGGTATAGCTTGGCAGCACAAAGCCTGCCTGGCAAACACAAGGTCCCGAGTTTGATTCCTAGTACAAAAAAAAGAAACCTCTTGAATAGCAATATGTGGTACAAGTTCTATCAGAGAGTAAAATATGCTATGAAGTTATAAACAAGCATCTTGGCACTGGGTGAGGGACACACAGGACAGTGGAAAGGGTATGAGGACTGTATGACAGAGGTGGCATTTTAGAGAAGCATGAAAGAGATGGTTGCTCAAATGATATCTATATAGCCATTTGGGAAAAAAGAAAAAAGAAATAAGAAAAGTTCTCTTATTTCTTATGCCAATATAAATACCAGATTGATCAATGATAAAATATAAAATAAAACTATTAAAATGTGATATTGTGTTTTTTTAAAGTCTTGAAATAGGAAAGACTTTTTTGGAGAAAAAAAAAACACTGAAAAATTTGAGAATATAAAAAATTGAAAACTCAAAAAAAAATTTGAAGAACTTGCTACATAAAAAGTACCATAAACAAAACAACAATAAAGTCTATTCACTACAGGATTTCAAACAACTAAAAGATATTATGAATCAGCAAGAAAGAGACAAAAAAAAATGGCAAAATGAGCAAAGGACATGAAAGCCAGTTCATGGAAGAGAAAAGCCAGTGCAGAGTTAGAAGATGTGAGAGCCCGTTTCCTCCATAAGAATGACAAGTATTAACAGTACCCAGCCACCAGAGAGATGGAGCGCTGCTGCCTCATCAGTCAGATGAGTCCACCTTCACTGTCGCAGGTCAACAGTATGCAAGTCACCTTCTCAAGCCCTGTTCATGGGTTTCTTGGTCATCTGTCCTGTCTTGGTTACTTTTCTCTCATCACTGGGACAAAATACCTGACACCCAAAGTTGAGGAAGGAAAGGTTTATTTAACTCACAGTTCGTGGAGGTGTCAGTCCATACTTGGCTAGCTCCAAGGCAGGGTGGCACATGGCAGAGGGCAACAGTTCATGGCGGGGAAAAACAGCAAAAGTGACAAGAGCAAAAGGGGAGGAGCATGCAAGAAGGCTGTCTCAGTCCCCTGCATTGTATGTAGCCCATACCCACTTGAGTGTAGCAC
>RJWT010048017.1:0-11209 GCA_004365215.1 Cuniculus paca | reverse complement strand
AAAAAAAAAAAAAAAAAAAAAAAAAAAAAAAAAAAAAAAAAAAAAAAAAAAAAAAAAAAAAAAAAAAAAAAAAAAAAAAAGAAACTGAAAAGAGATTCCTTGTTCTTGGGTAAGAAGAACCAATGTAGTGAAAATGACCATACTCCTAAAATTGCTATACAGATTTAATGCAATCCTAATCAAAATAGCATTAGCATACTTCACAGAACTAGAGAAAACATTCCTAAAATTCATTTGGAACCAAAAGAGACCTAGAATAGCAAAAGCAGTTCTGGGTAATAAAGGCAAATCAGGGGGATCATAATCCTTGACTTGAAATTATACTACTGTGTTACTGAGCTACTGTGATGAAAGCAGCATGGTACTGCCAAAAAGCAGGCCTGAGGATCGGTGAAACAGATTAGAAGAAACAGAAACAAATCTAAACACACTCAGCCACCTGATCTTTGACAAAGGGGCCAAACATGTTCACTGGAAGAAGGGTAGTCTCTTTAATAAATGGTGCTGGAAAAGCTGACTTTCCATATGCCGAGAACTAGACCCATGTACGTCACCATGCACTAAACTAAAATTGAAATGGATCTAAGCTCTAAATATTAAAATAGAAACACCAAATCTGCTGAAAGATAGAATAGGTAGAACTCTGGAAGATATAGGTGTAGGTAAACACTTTATAACAAAACCCTGATTACACAGGAACTATCACAAAGAAGTACTTAATATTTAGTGAGTATTTATTTATTTATTTCACTTACTATATTGAATGCCTTCTGTGGTGGATTAACTAATGGTCAGTTTGTAACACCCTGCTGAACTGAATCAGCATGGTGCTGGGTGTGGAAGGCCCACCTAAGGATGTTGCCAACAGCATAAAAAGAGAACTGGAGGGGAAGATGGTACTGTTATTCTTCTGGAGAAATTTTTCAAGCTGGCTTTCTTGATATGAACTTGGATGTTGTCGTCATTGGAGGAATTTGAGACCTCACTGTTGCTGAGGATGGCCGTAGTTCTTTTCAGGGGAGCTCTGTCCTTCGAGCATTGCTTCCTGGCTCTAGTGCAGATCCCTCAGCCTGGTGGTGCAGAGCCTTTATCTCACTGGTACAGACTTTATCTTACACCACTGATCTTTGGGCCCTCCCTGTGCAGATCCTTGATACAGCCTCGCATGAGACATTGTTGTGGGCTCTAGGCCTCCAGCTGGAATCATGAGGGGCATTGCTATGGGTTCTAGGGTTCCAGCTGGACTTGTACAGGACACTGCTGTAGGGCCCAGGCTCTCAGATGGATTCTTTGGGTCTGTAGCATGTGGACAGATCTCCCACACTCTTTTGCATTTGACTCTTTGGATGAATATTATAAAATAATCCTATGAATTATGGTCCTGTATTAAATCCTTTCCCTTGTAAACCCTGACTACACCACTTTCTATTACAGGTATTTCATTTAATTATCAAAATACTACCATTAGTTAGATGATGATTATCCCTATTTTTAAGCTAAGATTTGCTTTCTTTTCCACTGCCACTCAACTTGTAAGAAGGTAAAATTTAAGCTGAATATTTACTCCAAAGCCAAAATTATTCACAAATTGGGAAGTCATACACTATCCTATATCATGGTGACTGATTCAGTTTACATGAAAAATTCACTGTCGATAGTATTAGTTTTTTGTGGTAGGTGGCTACTGGAGTAAAGTGCCACAGACAGGTGGCTTAAAGCAGCAATTTATTTTGTACAGCTTTGGAAGCTAGAAGTCCAAAATCAACGTGTCAGCAGGGCTGGTTCCTTCTGAGTGTTGTGGGAAGGATCTGCTACAGGCTTCTCTCTTGGGCTTGCGGATAGTGGCCTTCTCCTTTGTCTTCACTTTGTCTTTCCTCTGTGCATGTGTGTCTACATTTCCTCATCTTATAAAGACACAAGTCACACTGGTTTATGGCCCACCCTAAAGAACTCACTTTAACTGAGTTACATCAGTAAGAGTCTGTCTCCAAATGATCACATTCTGAGATATTGGGATTAGAACTTCAGCATGTGAATGTTGAGGAGGAAATGTTTCAGCTCAGAACAGGGTCATTTCCTCTAAAGTTACCAGTCAAGATATTTTGATATGAAATAAAGTTTGATGGAATAATATTTGAATAGAAATAAAGAACATCGTTTTGGGCTGTAGAGAAATGAGTACTTAGTTTTTATTGGATTCAACAGAAAAGACTTCCAAGAAGCAAGTGTCATTAATGTTGGGCCTCAAATAATAAGTAAAAAATGCAAAAGGCTGAGGCTGAATGGAGAAGACAGAAGTTCGTTGCTTTTGGAGTACAAGGAGTGCCCTAGTGTGGCAGACACGAAACCTGGTATGAAGATGGTATAGTGTGCTGCTAAAACAAGTTTCAAAGAAAAAGGTCTCAATTGTATCATTTGCCATTACTCTGATCAGTAAGGGTTGCTCTTGGGGAGATTAATGCCTCTGCACATTTGGAGGGTGCATACACAAAGCAGAAGAGTGCTAGGGGCAAGAATCTGTGAGTGCAAATGAGTCAAAGTCCACATGGAGTCCCCACTGCAGCAAGGGTTGGGAGTTTGAGTACCTCGGGTAAGCTGAAAGGGACAGGAGGAAACTATTCCAGGCAGAGGGAACAGTATGTAAAAAGCCTGTGATAAGAGAAAGTATCAAATGTTTGAAAAAGAGGCCAGGGCTGATACAGCACTGAGAACTGGGGAAAAGTGGCCAAAATGTGGCTAGTGCATAGAGAATGAAGAGGCCAAATAAGGATCTTTTTGGTCTAATGATTTTGGCAGCCACTGAGTGATTTTAACTGTGTCATAAATTGTCTGAATGTGTGCATGCATGTGCATACGTTTGCCCTGCGTATGATGTGAACATGTTTCAATTTGGAAAGGTCACTCAGATTGCAGTGGGATGAACTGGTTGAAGGGAAGCCAGATTGGTTGCCAGAAGGACAACTGGATGTTGTTGCAGTAGAGTATGGTGAAAAAAGTAGGGCTGGGTTAGGTACCATAATCAGTGAAGTGTGTTTGGGTTCTTACAGTAAAGTTTCTAGAGAAGAGAAGGTGAAAGGAGAGCCTGGCATATACTGTTGATTTGGGACAAAGAAATAATCACGAATTACAGAAGTATCAAAATGGTGTGTATGTGAGTTTGGAGGAGCTCTCATGGGTTAAGTGTGACAATTGAGCATCAAAATCATAATAATGATGAGAGATCAAAATATATTAAGGACAAATAGAAACTATGAGTACATAGTAATAAAATACAGGTGTGCGCATGCATGTGTGTGTAACTGTTCACAAAGCAATGCTAGTTAGTAAATGTAGAATGTGTGACAATTAGAAAATCATTATTTTGTGAAAGCTATGTAATAACTGATTCAAGCAAGATCATCCACTGACGCTTAATTCATTGGGTTAACAGAATATTTGGGGTCTCAAAATATCACTCACATATTATTTAATTACAAAGAGGAATTAGTACTTTCACTAGAGTAATTTGGTGGCACCACCTTAACTGAGTGATCATGTTAAGTATCATTAATACCGGAGCAAAATGCATTTTGTACTTCCTGTGATAATATGTGCATCTTTCAAGATATACAAAATCATCTAAGTAGTGTTTTGCCAAACTTTCTTAGCCTGAGATTAAGAATGAGGAAGCCATCAGACAAAACTAGAATGAAGTACCTTTTACACAATAAATTACTTGAACTCTCCAAAAATGCCAGAATAATGAACAAAAAAAGTTGAGTGTGGGAGCTCACTTCTCAATTAAATGAAACCAAGAAGACATGACAACTGAACAAAATGCATAACCCCTTCACTAAATTCCAGGTAAGGGAAACTAGCTTTAAAGGGCCTTTATTTATAAAGTTCCACGTATTATTTAGCCATAATAATACCACCGAATTACTTTTCTTTTAGTTTGCAGTTTGGGAGCTCCAAGTAGTGGGAACAGATTAAACGCAAGAAAAAAGGAATGGGTAAGAGGTCTTCAGCAGGAAAGATTAGGTCAGTGGACATAATATACTACATCTAAAACATATTGTACATTCTAAACTCCATACGCACATATTATAGAAACATATGTATATCTTATAATTGATACATACTCAGTAATAAATTATTGTCAAAACTCATAATTTACAGGAGACATACTTTATTCAAAACTCTTTTCTTATGGTCTCTGACTTTTGATTTTGTTCCCCTTACTATTTAATTCTGCACACTTTAAATTCTTGTAACATAGGTGCGATGAAAGTATTTGCTTTGATATGTCAGCCACTGTGTCAGCATTGAAGATAAATAAGGAAAAAAGCATTTCCTGCCTAAGAGGAACTGATAGGCTACTCGGGAAGAAAACAGAAAACAGATAAATGACAATGCAGTGTTCTAAGAGTCGTAACACAAATGAATTCATTTAATCTGACTTATCATGGTCAGCTCCAGGTTAAAAAGATCTCTGAAGGCCAGCAGCTGATGTAGATTATCTTGAGTTCCTTTACAAAATGCCCAAGTCACCATAAAGGGGGAAAACTGAAATCACCACTTACAATTAAGGTTTCAGAATGGGTATCATCAAGAATACAAAAAATAACAAACTCTGGTGAGGATGCAGGATGTAGAAAGGAACACTTATGTGTTCTTGGTGGAAGTGTAAATTTGTTTAGCTACTGTGGAGATCACTGCAGAGGTTTCTCAAAAAACTAAAAATAGAATTACTATATGATCCAGCAATACTTAGTAGTACATACCTAAAGGAATTAAAGTCATATTCCTTTACTACTATATGATAGAGATAACTGCATATTCATGTCTATTTCTACATAATTAACAGTAGCCAAGATATGGAACCAGTTGAGGTGCCAGTGAATAGAAGAATGGATGAAGAAAATGTATATATACACAATGAAGTATTATTCAGCCATTAAAAATGGGTGGAGGGATGAATAAGGGAAAGTAATAGGGAAATAGAATAAAAAGTTAACCTGGAATTTAGACTGTATTCAAATTTGTTGTGGGGAAAAAAGTTACTTTAAATTGAAAACAAAAGACTTAATGAAAATCTAAGGTCAGAATCCGATTGGAAATTCCACTATGAAGGAGATGGCACTGGACTGAGAAGTTGCTTGCAGGTGAGATGTATAGATTGGCAGCTACTGGAAGAATGGAGGCAGAAAGACACTGTGCACCTCAAATTCATGTGAACTGAGTAAGAGATTTGATTTATAACCATGAGATAAGGTAGCAGCTGTCTTCTCTGATGAGCCACACTGTTTTTCTCTCTGCTTCTCCTATTGGCTATATTTTATACTTAATTATGATATATTTCAAGACACAGAGAAGTATATACAGAAAAGTAAAGAGAAAGTATGGCAGAAATTCATGTATTCACCACCTAGATTCTAAGAAAGGTAACAATTTTTTTAACCTAATGAAATGAAAGACAATGAAAGTTCTCTTAGCTCTATAATGTTTACTGTCTTGGTTTTTGGGAAGTGTCACACCAACCTCCAATTCGAGTATATCTATTCTACATATTCTTTAACTTTTTGATATTATGTTTAATAACTAGGTGCATGTGCACAAATATATATTGCTGATTTCTGTGTTTCCAAATATAAACAAAGTGTATAATTTAAAACTTGTGTTTTAATCCTGTTTTTATTTACTCAATCTTTATTTACTCAAAGTTTATTGTTATCAACTTCGGTAAATCTTTCTTCCTTTTTGTAGACACACAGGTTTTTGTTCTATTAAAAAGTCATGCATGTCTATTCCCTTATTCATTTGGCTTTTGTGAGTCCTTTTTGTCCTTTTCTCCTTCATAAGGAGGTTGAGTTTAAAATAAGTAGTATACAACAGTCAACAATAACTTACTGTATAGTATTTCAAATTAGCTTCCTGTTTCTAACAAAAGAAATGATAGATGTTTGAAATGATGGCTATACTAATTACTCAGACTTGATCATTTTACACATTATTGAAATACCACATGACACTATATAAATATGTGTAATTATTATGTACCAGTGAACATTAAAAATATCGTTTGGGTTCCTCTGCCCTTTTTTCCTTTTGCTTGAATTCGGCAAATGAGAGGCACCAGCTGGAAAGCAAAGTTTAGAAACAGAAGCGAAAGTATTTATTTCCTATTTACTCCTTGTCTCACCATTGCTTTGTCCAGTGGTCACTGGTAGCTGCTGTCCCCATGGGGCTCTGGAAACAGCACAGCCCCCTTTCCTCACAATAATGGTATCCCATCCTGTCACTCCTAGTGCTTCATCACCACTCGTAAGGCCCTAACCCTGCTCACTGCTCTGTCAAATTTTTGTGAAGTTTGTATCAATTATTCCTTCAGCATGTCATCTGTTTTTCTGCCTGGACTCCGGCATTGACAGTGGTTACATGTAAGTATATGTAGGTCACCAGATTTTCCATGTACCAGAAATTACTAGCAAGCAGTACAGAAAGACCCTACAGGAGGTCTTCGTCATTATGTGAGTGTATATATGTAGTGTGTGTGGGTTTATTACACATACCTATTTGCTTTTATACTTTGTATTTGTACATTACATTCCTTAATAATATGCTAGGAAGAGCTGTTTGAAAAAATTAAACTACTATGGAATGTGAAAATTAGAAGTGACTAAATTATGTTGCAGACCACATTCCTGAAAGACTAAATATTATCAAAAAAAATTTCTAAATTAATTTATGATAAAATCCTACAAAAATTCCATTAGATTTTAGAGTACTTTTGAAACTTGGTTGTGATTTTAACATTCTCTTGAAGAATAAATAAGACTAGCTAATAAAAATTTGAAGTTCTTTTGATGAATAAATAAATAAGGATAGCTAATAAAATTTTACAAGCAGATATCATTGTAGGGGTATTGGATATATCAGAAATTTAACAAAACAATGTGATATTAGTCTGAGAATTTAAAGATGAATGGAACAATAAAGTAACTTTTAAAGGTGTCCTCAGTATTCTCTTGCGCATATGCTTGATTTTATTAATAATAAATTACAAGTAACAATCAACTAACATCTTAGGAACAATTGAGTAACAATTTTAAAACATCATAGCTATATATTAAAATAAATTTCATACATATTAAAATGTTAAATTTTAAAAAGCCCATTAAGGCCTAGAGGAAAATCTAAGTACAGTATACCTCTGATGTAGAGATGGAGAATGAGTTTTGAATTTAAAAGCAATTGAAAAGATAACAGTTTCAAGTACATAATGATTCAAAATTTATTTTAAAATGAGTAGTGTTGACAATTGTACAACTTTGGTATTCCACAATCCAAAGACATTTAAAAGACAAATGGGAAAATGTTAGTGAATATTTATGCTGTGTAACTCAATATGTAGAGACTTCACACACACACACGCGCGCGCACACACACAAAACAACAACAATGACAAAAGAGCTATAGAGTATACAAAATGATTCAAAATAGAGTATGTCCCTCTAGCTTATTAAAAGGAAAAAAGAACCCTGTATGGCTTTCATTGTTTGTTTTGATTGATTTTACTCTATTCTGTGTGGTTTGATTGTAATATGTCTGAAGGTGTAGGCAACTATTCTGAAGATAACAAATATTATGGTAGCCAATGCTGTTTTGCTAATATCTTGAAATTCTGTATTGCTTACATTGTTCTGCTTTGTTTGTTTTGTTTTGTTATGCTTTGTTTTGTTTCTACTGTTTTAGTTTGTTATATTTTGTTTGATTTTATTTATCCCTGATGGTATGGGCAGGTATACTGCAGATAACAAGAGGCATTATGGTAGCCTTACTGATTGCTTTTTACCCTGTTTCAAAGTCATGTTCCATGTTCATTGCCTTTTTTTTGATTGACTTTACTCTGTTTTGTTTGGTTGTATTCTTTTCAAAATAAAAAATAAAAGAATAAAATAAAAAAAGGAAAAAGGAAATCAAAATAAGTATTGAAGAGGGTTCATAGAAATTATCTCTTTTATACTTTCATGATGGGAGTTTGAATGCCTTTCTTAAAGGCATTTAGACAACTATAAAAAGTACATACCCTTTTGTTATGGTTTGTGTCTAGGTGGCCCCCCAAGCTTCATGCAGTCATGGAGGTGGCTGAATCTAGCATTTGTGATTGGTTCATTGTCTAGTGCTGGGATTAGCGATGTGAGTGCTGCAGGGGTGGAGATGGCATACAATATAAAGGAGGGAAGAAGGCGTGTCGTGTTTTCCCCTTTTTTTGCCTTTTCGCTCTTGCTGCTTGCAGCTGCCATGAATGGCTGCCCCTCAGCCACGCCACCCTTCCTTGGAGCCAGCTAAGTGTATGGACTGAAGCCTCCAAGAACTGCAAGAAATAAACCTTTCCTTCTTCCATGTTGGGTGTCAGGTATTTTGTCTCAACAATGAGAGAAAAATAACCAAGACACCTTTAACGTGAAAGTTTCATATCAAGAAATATAACTTGGAAAAAAACATTGTTTGTAAATGGAATAAACATTAAATATATGCAAGGTTCTTCCAGCACTCATGTTTACATTGCTAGTGTTAGGCCTGAGTAGTCAGTGCTAACTCAGCTTGCTTATATTTATTGCCTGCATTCAAGGTCACAGGACGGATTCAGAAGGGCTTGCTTTTGAACTCACAGTGATCCTCTTGCCTCAACCTCCTGAGTGCTGGGATTACAGGCATGTGCCACCATATCTAGTCTAAGTTCCCACTATTTGGTATATAAGTGGAACTGTAATTTATTTCACTATTTCTAATCACAGCTTTAGATTTTAGAGATCCAAACTCACTTCATTCACAGAAAAGGGGAGTATTTCATTAATAAACAGGTTAAAAGAATGAGGATTATTATTCTAAAGGAAATATGTCATTTTTTAATTTAAGAAATAAGAAACCACAAAATGAAACAGCTATTACTCAAAGTTTAATTTGACAATTTAAAAAGCCCTATTCTTAGAATATTCCATTTCTAGATTCCATTTTTTTAAGGAACTGAAGTGGAACCAGATTGATTGAAAACTATACTTCAGTCTTCTTAGCACAATAGTAAGAGCAGGGACATAGAAACAGAACAGAGGAAGCCTCTAGTGTGGATATCAGTGCTCACCATAGTTTTCAAAGAGCCAACTACTATATTCCCTTGCATTCTGTAGCTTCCTACCCCAGTGGCCTACAATGTTCTGTCTGAGGAGTTTCTTGGTGAAATATTGCCATAAGCTGAATGTTTACATCCGTGAAGATCCACATGTTGAAAAACCAGTGGGATGAAGTTATGACTATCTTTCCTCTCCTTTTCAGGCTCCTTCATTAGCACTGTTCATAAATACTCTATTTTCCCTCCAATCTGGAACAAGTGAAATTGAACCTCTAAAACTCACTTAAAATTAATACCACCATGAAGTTTGATTTGGTCAGTGAAATATAGTTCTTAGAAACAGAAGCTTTTTAAAGGCAATATGTAAATCATGTTGTCTTTCTGTCTTCAGAATCAAGGAAGAAAGTCCCAAGATGGACCCCCGAGTGACTGTGAATACAAGGGGATCTTTGTTAACTAATCTCGAACAGATATCATGAGTGAGAAATAGATGTTTGTTTTAACATTACTGAGATTGGGGTTGTTTATTATTCAATCTATCGTAGTCTGTCATAATTAGTATACTCATCTGCCAAGTCTCAATTGATTTCATCCATTATTGATGATTATCTGAATCAACTATTTCATTGAGGATTGTAAAATGATTACTTTCCTGGTGTTTTTATGGCTCAGTTAAAATTC
Source organism: Cuniculus paca (assembly GCA_004365215.1). NCBI lineage: Eukaryota > Metazoa > Chordata > Mammalia > Rodentia > Cuniculidae > Cuniculus > Cuniculus paca. The sequence continues at coordinate 1,416 of RJWT010048017.1, read as the reverse complement.
TTCTGTAAATAAAAATTCAATATAGTTTACCAGTCCCTTTGGATTGAAAAAACTGAAATGAGCATTTCTAAACATTTTTTATTCAATATTTTCTAACATGTTAAACAATTGTATTTTACTTTAATTATTTGGTCTTTAATTTATGGGGCAAGTTAATCTAATTTTGAATGCTAAATTCTTTGAGGCATAACATAAATGGATTTAAGCTTTGGAATTCAGTACTTTCCTGAAAACTTTATACTGGAAAAGAGTTTACATTTAGATTGGGCATCATATTGGCATTATAAAAAGTACATTATTGTAGCATATGGGTGTTGTCAACTAATTTCATTGTAGAAATTCAGATGACTTCTTTGGCAAGGAATTTTGGAGTGGAAAGGAAACTAAGGACTGAGCTTTTGGTTCTGAGGAGAGTCTTGTTAATTCACTTCAGAACATATGGCAGGGCTGGAGGGGTATGATGTCATCTAAATCACCCATGAGCAGCTCTGGTATACCTAAAAGCACTAAGAAAACATCTTCTGAAGATGGAGTAGGATTGCTAAACTGCTCCCCCAATTTTTCATCGTTAGCAACTGGAGTTTCAGTGGTAAGTACAGGTTAGTGGTGAACCATCATTCCTCAATTATCAACCAGCCCTGTGACAGATTCAACAGAAACTAACATACAGTCACAGAGTGGACCAGACAGTTTTTCCTAGAGGCAAGAGACCTCTAAAACAGAGGGAAGGATTTGCTGAGCATTTTCACAATTTCTTTCCAACTCATTAATTCGACTGAGATTTTTCTTGGTTTGTTTGTTTTGGTGCAAAAAAGAGTTAAGGGTGAAAAGACAGGTTAGGAGGGTAATTTCTATTAAGAGAAATATTAACATGCTTACTTTATCAAATGCTTAATCAGTGCCTTATAATCTCATTTTACATTTAAACACAATCATAACATTAATATTTTCATCTCCAAAATCCAATTCCTATGTCTATCTTTTATTCTTATCTTAGGTTATTAATTGGTTTTTTAACACCAAAGTAGTGTTCTCTGTGAGACACAATGTTGTAGGTGTTTTTTCTTTCTCCTTGATACATTTCTTTGTGTTTTTCTTTATTCCTTTTTTTTCTTTGTCTTAAAATTTTTCTTTTTTTTTCAGGAGGTCGAATCTTTCTTTTTTAATTTTTAAATTTTATTTTAGTTTATTACAGCATGTGTATAGTACATACTGTTTACATTTTTTGTGTGGACAGGGTTCACATATATAACACATTCCAGTTCCTTTATTTCATTCCCTTTTCCTCCCCTCCTTGCCTCCTCCCTCTATTTCTTGATCCCCTTTCTCTATGACAACAATCAATCTCCCTACTTTCTATTCTCTGCCTTTTACTTTGCTCTTTATTTTTACCCTGGGTTTCTCATGTAAGAGAAA
>RJWT010048016.1:0-11209 GCA_004365215.1 Cuniculus paca | reverse complement strand
GACAATGTAGGATTTCGCAGAAATACGACATTGCACTGTTGTTGAACAGATTCATCACTCGCACTGCTACGGCTTTATTTGAGTGGTGTTTTTCTATAAAATTTTGCAGTTCTCCACATTTTATACATCTCCCTAATCTCACATGAAGTGAAGGATTCCTCTGCCTTTTCCTCTTCCTCCTCTTCTGACAAGATGTCCTTCACAACCTTTTACTGTTGGGAGATGGTCACCTGCAATCCCTTAGCAAGGGACATAGAAGAACCACTGGTTTGGTTGGGATCATATGACATTTGACATCATGTATGACTCATATTGCAAGACACTGCTTATTTATTAAGTTAAAATTCATTAGAAATGTTCGCTTATCTTGAAGAACATCTGCAGAACAAGTTATGCACAATTCAAGATTTTACCGAAATCTGGGTATTCAATCAGGTAGAGCTGGTTAGGTAAATTATACCACATCCACATGATGGAATATTATACATCTAATTAAAGCCAAGCTATAGAAAAACATTAACTGACATAATATACATAATATGTATTATACATAATACGTATTTATATATATTAAGCAATAATAGAGTGAGTGTGTGGCTATGCAAAGACATATTATCTACACTGAATAATCCTGGAAAGATTGTGACTACAACAGTTTCCTTTGAGTTACTTTCCTTTGGGAGTTTTAAAACTATTTTGATTTTCTATATTTTAGATAATTAACACAAATTACTTGTACACAAGGAAAAAGTTATTTCCAAAATAGCTAAGGGGGAACAACAGTGTCAAGTAATGTAAAGTTGTCAAATAGGATAAGGACTGAAAGCAGATTATTGAATTAAACAAAACAGTAGGATAATTTAAGGCAAGCTTGGTCAAGAGAAGAAGGAATGAAATCAAGAATAACTCAGCTGGTGAGTCCTGGAGCAGAGGACAGCCACACTGAGGAAGCAGAGGTGCATCGACCCAGAGCTAGAGTCTTGTATCTGCTGAGCGCAGAAAAGATGAGGCAACAGAGAAGATCGAGAGTGTCTTTAAATTGTTCTCACGGGCTAGGAGAACAGGGAAGAGATGGAAGAGGTTATCAGCACACCTGATGAGTTCAATGAAGTCAAGGAAGGGCAAAAGGGAGGAAGGCAGAGTGTGATGAGAATGAAGTTTTTGTTTTAAAATCATTAAGACAATTCCCAGACAGCTACTGTTTCTGGAAAGTTGCAAAAGTCCAGATTAGCTGATTTGACCATATACATTGGCAGGGTGTGGGAGCTCATGTCATCTTCTGCAGGGCCTCAGGGAAAAGAAGGAGAAGAGGAATGAAGGTCACCATAGGAGCACATGACCTCTAAAGAGTAATCTCAAACTGGGAGAAAAAGGATTAAGAACTCGTGAAGGAAAGGATCATCTATGCTAATTAGTGCTGTAGTCAGGGTCAGAGGCTCCCAAAGACCCACGTGTTGGAGGCTTGATCCCAGATGGTGATGGAACCTTTTGGAGGTGGGGACTAATGGGAGGAGGTTAGGTCATTGAGAGTGTGCCCCTGACAGGACACACACACACACACACACACACACACACACACACGAGCTCCATTGGCTGATGTGATCTGGAGACTTGGGATTGTCTAATGGTGTTACTTAGCTTTCCAGTACTGTGACAAAGTACCTAAGATATTTGAAAGGAGCAAAGTTCTATAAATGTATATACTGTGTGACCTCAATCAAGTAACCAAATTACCCAAACTCCCAATGCTTCAATGTTATCATCTACATTCCTCTCCTGCACCCAAAATAGTAACACTGGTTATCTCCAGATTTTTACATTATAGCCAACTTAACCTTTTGTTCTTTGTGTTTGTTCTTGTTTTATAGTTGTTTAATGAGAATATATATGTGAAAGGGTTTTAAATTTTGCTAAGTTTTTTTTTTATAAATTTAAATATTATTAGCACTGAAAGAACTACTTGTCAAAGATATATGCCCCAATGTTTCATGAGGTCCCTGTTCAATCATTCCTAGTATAAAATCCACATCAGTAGAGTCCCAAAAGTTAGATTATGTGAAATGAAGTGGCCTTTCTAGGAGACAACAGTTAAAATGTTATCTGGAGTGCTTAATTCTATCCAACTAAAAATGTATCTACTTAAAATTTTTGCTTAGTGTCTGTCCTCATGAGGCCTTTCTAGTTAATGGATCTAATTAAAGAGGGTTTAACTCTTAGAGCCATCGAAACATCTTGTCATATTTTCCAACCTTTCACAAGTAGTCCAAAAAAATGTAAAATGAATTGGTGATAGTGTAATACTATCCATTAATATGCATTTTGGTTTTTTTCCATACAAATAACTATTGCTTTAACAATAGCATATTCCAAAACTATTCCCAAGGGCTAATGTATTGGTGACAAGGTCTGGTTCTAAAACTAGGATAAGATGAGGATCCAATGTTCACAGTTAGATCCTTGATTTCCATGAAATAATGAGAGAGAGAGAATGCCCATCCTGCATATAAAATCAGTCCTAATGACTTCTACAATATTGCCTATGAATCATTCTTTAAATTCTTGACCCAAAATAAAATAATCAAAACAAAAGAAAAATCCTGTCTTGGTACTTAGAGCTGTCTATAGTACCTATGTAGCAGTCTGCACTATTGAACCTATAATTGTCTTCACTACCCATATCTACCTCATTTTATATCTCTTATGGTTAATACATTGTGTCAACTTGAGAAGTTTAGAAGTTTAACTGAGAGACTCAGTAGGGGGCCAGGGTTCTTACTTTGTAAATATCCTCATCCTGTGCAAAAAGGGGCAAGGACATTTTGTGAGTGTTACACCCACCCTGAAGGTGGGGGGGGAGGTAGACAGCGTACAGTTTAAGGGTAGAGAAGAGGCTTTCCCCTCTTTTGCTCTGGCTGCTGCCTTGAAGTGTTGCCCCAGTGCCATGCCACTCTGCCTTGGAGCCAGCTGATTATGGACTGAAACCACCAAAAACTGTAAGCTAAATAAACCTTTTCTTCCTTAATTTTGGGTGTCAGGTGTTTGTCTCAGCAACGAAAGTAACCAAGACAATATCTGATCATGTTTTACTAATTCTCTTCCTGCCAACCTTCCCAGCCCTCCTGGTCATCTAGACTTTTTATGTCCACCATTTAGTTTTCTGACTAACCCTGCTCTTAGGAAAGTATCTCAAACTGGCTTGCAGTGTCAATTACTGAGAAATTACCAGTAGCAGATGCACTTTGGAAGATTCGTGCAGCTTTAACTATTTTTTTTCAAATCCATTTTATTTCAAAGAAAAAAATATAAAACTTTTAATGGTTTCAATTTTGCACATTTCTCCTTGTAACAAAAGTAGGGCTGATAAGACAGAGATGTAACTGAGAATAGGGAATGAACCATCCTGGCGGGTCAGGCATTCAGCATCCCAGATTGCAGCAGTGCTCCACTGTGAAGATGTGACAGATACAATGGGCTCTAATGGTCTAAGTCAGAGGATCTCAGTGGTTGGGGCCCTATTATCCTCAAGTGCTACGTGACAGAGTAAGTACTATTGAGTTGTTTATAATAGGCTTTAAAAAATCAGATAAAGAACTGCACAGGAAAGAACTACATGTGGTGGAAGACTTAGGGTCAGACCAAGGTCATGCCTTTGGTGTTAACTGTGTAATTGGGCATGGGCATCATAGTACAGGGAATCTGGGATGTTTCTCAGCACAGCTGAATCGACAACAAACACCTGGAACACCTAACCCATCCACACGCAAGGCCTGTCCTACTTTCTACTTATTTTCTGTCATTCTCTTTCCTATTTAAATGTTTGGCTTAAGTATTCATCCTAGTGTAGGTAGAAAATAAATCCTGCATGTGGAAGCTCTGAAAAATTTCTCCATGACTATACAATTGGAAGTAAATACTAAATTAAGCAGTAGAATACATTAGATTGACTAAATAATTGCATTTTTTGTATTAGTGCACTTGTTTTAACATGTTCTTTTGACTCTAATATAAAAAGAAGACAGAAAGCTTCACAGATGATATGCCAGAGTGTAACTAATTATAGGGAGTTGCATTCAAAAGAACAATGCTAACCAAAAGGAAAGTCACAATACTGTTTTCTTTCTGATGAAGGTACTTGTAAATAGGGTATGTACTCTTAAAAGCCACTTGACACAATAGCAAGTCATTTGTAAATGCAATTTATGTTCATGCTGTTAGGACAATGTCAGACAAAGTTCTTAGAATAAAACTCCAAAAAACACTCCCATCTGAATTCTCCAAAGATACAGCAAGAGAAACTGATTTATTTAGATGTTTTACTCTTTTGATCTAGTTTCGAGTACTCTTTAATAATTTTCAGTAAACTCATAATACCCTAGTAAAATATAACTTCACACTAGTTGTACAAGGCCTAAAAGTTTTAGAAAATCCATTTTTGCATGATTGAAAAATTATATGAACATATTAAAAGGTAAAGTAATAAAATCAAAAGCAGTGGAGTGGTGAGAAGTGATTGGATTCTGATAAATTCTACAGGTTGAGTGAACTGGTCTTCCTAATGAATTAATCAGAATACATGAGAGAAAGGAGAAAACATGCTTATACATAAAATTTCTGGTATAAACATCAAGAAGAAATTAATTGCCTAAAAGACAAAGGGAGATACGCTCGAAGAAAATAAGATTTTAAACTCTCTTTGAATGTAAAGTACCTATTAGAAAAATATGTGCACAAGTATTTATATATACCCACAGGTAATAGTCTGTACATAATTTTAAATATACTTCTTTGTGAATTTTTTTCTCATAGACATTTTTTTCATAGTGGAACATATAGATTGTTTCATAAGAGAAATATTTTGTCTGGACTCAATTTTAGTCTTTGTTATGATGTAATAAGCAGAATTCTAAGATGATATCTAAGATTCCAAAATTTCACAACCCCTCCTGCCCAGTTTTGTATACACTTTGCATAATCCTCTCTCCTTGAAGGTGGACAAGAAATGTGAATATGATAGGACAGTTGCCTTCTGAATTACATGATAGACGCGATGGGATAATCACTCCTCAGATTGTGTAAATCACTCTTGACATTATGTAAGTTTCACTTACAGTCATTTGGAGTGAGCGTCCCCCATTGGCTTTGAGGAAGTGAGCTACCATATGTGAGAGGGCCACGTGGTAGGACATGAGCGAAGTAGATCCCTGGTCAACAGCTAGTAAGAAAAGGGGGGCCTCAGTCTACAACTGTAAGGAACTCAATTCTGCCAATAACCTGCATGAATTTAAAAAAGAACACAAAATTTTAAATGAGAAGCCACATGACCAACACTTTTATTTAAGCCTTGGGAAACTGAGCAAATAGCCCAGTTATGCCATGCCCAGACTTCTGACCTACAGAAACTGTGAGTTAATACATGAGAGATGTCTTAGCTGCTGAGTTTGTGGTGATTTGCTATGCAGCAACTGAAAATTAAAATGCATAGTATTTCATCAATATATTCAGTAACAAACATAGATAACTCATTCCCAAAGAGAATGGCTGATAAAACCACAAAGTCCCCTAACTTGCTAATCCATGAAATGAGTTTCTTCAGCCAGTGTAATAAGCTATGTTAGTGAGTCTTCTCCTTCTTACATTTTCCTCAAAGATCATAGAATCTTGTATCAGAGCAAATGTATAGTGATTTTCATAAGGTGTCAGAAATTAAAGCTCAGAAATGTAGTCTGGCTCTGAGATTATCTTATATAAACACTTTCTCATAATTTTCCATCTGTAAACCAAGGAGTTTGGCCTTAAAACTATGTTTGCTTCATGACCAGCAGGTAACACTGAGGGCACTCAACTCCAACCGGCATACAGAAGCAAGTAATCACTATGCCTTGCCTGTTCTCCACAAGAAGGAAACATTATGAAATATTTAAGTCAATCGCAAAGAGAAAACCCAGCAGGTGGACAACTATGATTACTAACCCCATAAGCCCCCCAGCAGGTGGCTGACAGCATCTGGGATGAGGTTTACATCACATTAAAGATATCTCTTTGTAGTTTCTATCAAAAGGAAGACCAGTTGTAAAACCGAGACTTCAGAATAAGGATCTGAGGACTTCCCAGAAGTTATTGCAAGACAGGAATGACACAGAAATTAGAAATCTAGTCTACCTACCTACATTAACGGAACAGCTAAACCAAAGCTTGATAGAGTAATTTATCTCCTATTAACAGAAAATAGTCACTGGCATCATAAATCTCCAAATTGGTGAGCTTCCCATTCTTGTTCATATTGGAGAAGAAAATACAAGACACAAGCACAAATAGATGTATTAGGATCATCACCAGCAGTCAGCAGTCTGAAGAACCCATAAGATGGCCCAATAGGCAAGTCATTCATAAGTTGCTGCTGAATAATTTCATTCATTAAATATAGAATACCTCTCACACCAGTGATATTGATCAAGAATACCTGTTTGAGTTTAGCATGAGCAAAAACTAAACTTCTATTTATTAAGTCACAAAAATTTTGGAGTTTAAGGGTTGGGAATTTAGCTCAGTGGCATAAGTGACTGCCTGGCAAGTGCAAGGTCATGAGTTGGATCTCCAGTTCAAAAAAAAAAAAAGATTTGGAGTTTATTGCATTAACTAATAGGGAGAGTTTGAAATGTAGACCACAGGGCTATGTTTGAAATACAGGAAAGTAACAAATTGACTTTTCACTGTATGCTGTGAGGTTTAATAGGTTGTTTGGGCCTTGAAAATACAATCAACTCCTGCAATTTGATTATCCCCAATGTGTCTAGTAACCTGGTCCCTGAAAGTCTGGCCACTCTTGAGAAGCCATAGGTCTACATCCTATTGGAAATAATTTGGTTACCACCTTGTAATGGTTGATACATTGTGTCAATTAGAGAAGTTTAGAAGTTTAACTAAGCCTTAGTATGGAGCCAGGGTCCATCCTTTGTAAACATCCTCAGCATGTGCAAGAGGAGGGCACAGAAGTGGTGTGAGTGCTACACCTGCCTGGGTTGGGGGTGGCCTGCTTAAAATATAAGGGAAGAGAAGAGGCTTGTTTTGCCCCCCACTTTGGTTTTTGCTGATTTTTCTGTCTTCTGCCACCTTGAAGTGTTGCCCCTGTGCCATGCCACCCTGCTTTGGTGTCAGCTGATTATGCACTGAAACCTCTACAAACTGTGAGGTAAATAAACCTTTCCTTTCTTAATTTTGGGTGTCTGGTATTTTGTCCTAGCAATGAGAGAAAAGTAACCAAGACAGAATTTGATACCAGAGAATTGGTTGTTGCTGTGACTGTACCTGATCATGTGGTTCAAGAGCCTTTGGGAATGGCTTGTGGGGAGAGTTTGGAAAGGATCGGAGATGTCACCTGAAAGAGTCAAGCTGGAATGCCTTAGGCTGTTCTGAGTAGGAGATTCTGGTTAGAACTCAAAAGACTAGAAAGTTGATAGAAATACTGCCAGTAAGGACCAGTCTCGGGAGATTTCTGCTGGGAAGAACTTCATTGGGAGTTGGGCTCCAGATGATATGTACTATAGCTTGGCAAAACATTGGTCTGTATTTTGTTCATGTCCAGAGACTTTGCCTGCAACTGAGATTAAGGACAGCAGACTAATTAATCTGGCAGAAGAAATTTCAAGGCAGTTGAATATTGAGGTGGTAGCATGGCTATTGTTGGGGGGTTTTTCGTCAGATTTATGTTGCAAATAAATAGCAAAGAGCTCAGTATGATGATTTAAAACACTGTGAGTTTGGCCAGAAAGGAAGCTCCAGTAAAGCTGTGGACTGCATAGAGCTGAGGAAATCTCGATTACTGAGAAGAAACAGAATAGAAAAGATGGCCTGAGGGTAACACAAGAAGCAGCAAGTCGCCACCCTTTGCAGCCTCAAAACTGCAAAAGTGAAAGGCTTTGCTTTGAGGAGAAAGTCACAGAACACCATGTTCCAGAATGGTGGTGGCCACATCATGTTCCAGAATGGTAGCAGCATAGAAAATTTGTTCTTCAGAACTGGATTCAGAGTATCCATCAATACAGGCACTCGAGCCCTACAGTCAAGAGAGAGAGAAAAGCCTGGCTACTGCTCCAAGTGTGTCTTGGTTACTTTTCTCTCATTATTGAGACAAACTACCTGATGCCCAACATGAAGGAAGGAAAAGTTTATTTCTTACAGTTTTTGGAGGTTTCAGTTTATACTCAGCTGGCTCCAAGGTAGGGTGGTGTGACTGAGGGGCAGCCATTCATGGCAGCCACAAGCCACAAGAGCAAAAAGGACAAAAAGAGGGAAAAAACATGCTTTCTTCTCTCTCTTATATTGTATGCTGGCTCTGCCCCCTGGGCTGGTGCAGCACTCACAACACTAATCCCAGTGCTAGACAATTAACCAATCACAAATGCTAGATTCAGCTGCCTCCATGACTGCATGAGGCTTGGGGGGCCACCTAGACACAAACCACAGCAAGGTGGCAGCAGACTTTGGCAGCATTTACATGGCACTGATTTTAGATACATACAGAATGCAAGAAAGTATGAGGTAAAGACAGCTTCTACTCCAATTTCAGAAGGCCTGGGAGCCCAGACAGTGTGCCCCTGAGAGAGCAATGTGGGAAGCTGTAAGGGTGAAGCCAAAGGAGCAGTGGAGACCCCTGCAGTTCAGAAAAGCCAGGAATGTGAATTGTCTAAGGAAAGCTGCAATGAGGGAGCAAAGTGGGCCAAGCAAGAAGCTGTGGGAGCTACAATCACCAAAAGTGCTACAGGGATGGAGTTGCTCAAGCCCTTTGGAGCTCACAATTTTCCACAAATTGCCTTAAATGGTGAATCCAAAACTACAGGACTTAATGTTTGCCCTGCTGAATTTTGGACTCATTTTGGTCCCAATCTTTTGTATTCCCCTGTTTGTAACTTTTGGAATGAAAATATTTATCTTGTGCCATTGAATGTTGGAAGTGTTTAACTTTTCATTTGTACATCGGCTTGCAGCTAAGAGTTTGCCTTATATCTTGGAGAGACTTGGGACTTTTCAGCAATGCTGAAACTGTTAGGGCTTTGGTGACTCTTGCAGATGTACTAAATGCTTTTCACATAAAGGGATGTGTATGAGTCTTTGGGAGGCCAGAGGAAGAATGTTATAGTTCTAATTAATATAATGTTGATAGAATTAATACTGGTTCTTAAATGTTCAAGTTGTGAAATGATTAGAATAAGCATGTCTTTGTATCCAGAAACTGGTTTAAAGAAATGTGTCTGGTTGCTAAGTTGATAAGGGTTGGATTGTAATGGTTGATACACTGTGTCAACTTGAGAAGTTTAGAAGTTTAAGTGACTCAGCATGGAGCCAGGGTCCTTACTTTGTAAACATCCTCAGCCTATGCAAGAGGAGGGCACAGAGGTGGTGTGAGTGTTGCACCCCCCTAGAGTGGGGGTGGCCTGCTTATAATATAAGGGAGAAGAGGCTTATTCTCCCCTCCTTTTGCTCTTGTTGCTTTTCTGTCTTCTGCTGCCTTGAAGTGTTGCCCCAATGCCATGCCACCCTGCTTTGGAGCCAGCTGATTATGTACTGAAACCTCCACAAACTGTGGGATAAATAAACCTTTCCTTTCTTAATTTTGGGTGTCTGGTATTTTGTCCCAGCAATGAGAGAAAAGTAATCCAAACACACATCTGTATGGTTTATCAAATATTTATACAGAACTTTACAAGTTACAAATGAAGTATTATGCCCAAGATTGCTCAGCCAGGGAGTAGAACAAAAATTACAGAAAGGTAGGTCTTTTGGCTATAAGCACAAATGTAAACAGAGTAATAACTCTATTGCCCAGGCTGCCCTGAACAACCTCTGAGCAGCTGATGGTCCCAGTACAATAACAGCAACGACAACTAAATCCTGAATTTTCAAATTATTTCCTAATTTTCTACTGCTGATTAAAAACTATAGATGTTCTTCAATTTACAAGGAGGTTACATCTCTCTAAGCTTACATACATTGAAAATATCTTAAAGTCACATTTAATATGTATAATGTATCAAAAAATGGCATAAATAGCATAGCATAGCCTTAAATGTGCTCAAACACTTACATTAGCTTATGGTTCCACAAAATCTAACACAAAGCTTGTTTAAAAATAAGGTGTTAAGATGAATGTGATCATTGTGTATATCTAAACTGTACTAATAAACTGAATTAATTAAAAAAAACTGTGGCCCAAGAATTAAAACAAAATATATTGAATATCTCATGTAATTTTTTGAATGCTGTACTAAAAATGAGAAATAGAATACCTATGTGAGTGTGTCTTGGCATGACTTTAAAGATAAAACACCCTGAACTGAATCATCATAAGACAGGCACCATCTGCATTTGGTTATGATTGCTGGGAAAATATACAGGCCCATGTACTATCTTGGTCCATGTCAAGAGATGATTCAAAAGTTTCCAGAAGACTTTCTGTCTCCAAGATTGTTTTAAAGTCACTTTTATGGGTGGGGTGAAAGAATGAGGTGATTTTATTTTATTATGATTTGTTTTCTCTTCAGGGAAATATTTAATTCATTAATGAAAAAATATCTGCAATGGTTGTCCTTATCTTATAATCTACATCATCTTACATCAGGCTTTGTGGTGAGAAGGTCTGAGCCTCCTAGTCTCTTGGGAGAGTCCCCTGGGCTCGGTCTGGAGTCTGTTTCACACATTATTAATATAAACAGTCAACACCTGTCACTGAAGCAAAATATATTTGAAAAGACTAAGCAGATATTTAAGTTTGCTTGTCTTGGTAAAACACACAACACATAACACACACACATTTGTATGATATTACCACTAAATATCTGTATTTAGACAGAACTGTCTCTGTCTCTGCCTCTTGCTCCCTCGCTCTCTTGCCAAAGTTCATCAACACTGATTCCTTCTCAAAAAAAATTCTTCTCTTAGCATCAGGAAGTAAATGTAAGGCAACTCTGCATTTCAGTGCCATGCAAAGAGAATATGTACAAGCCATGGTATAATGTGTCTTCAGATTTACATTTTAAATCAAGCAATAGTTCTGTGGTAGATTGAAAACATTTGAGTGGGGAGCAGTCAGTAAATAATGAAGCCCTATGTTTGTGCTTCATTTTATCACAGGGAAGTAAGTGGTTTCATGAAATAGTCATGGCTTAAGCTACCACAATTTACTGTCTTCAGACATCATTGCTTTAACTATTAG
>RJWT010048015.1:0-11209 GCA_004365215.1 Cuniculus paca | reverse complement strand
CCTTTCCCTTGATGGGAGAATAACAAAGCAAAAAAGCTTTAGGACAGAAGCTATTGTGGTGACCATTTTATACAATCTGTCACACATGGAGTCAGTTCTGAAATTAGATCCGAGAAAGACAGAAGCTGTAACTTTTTTTTTCTTTTCTTTTTCGTTTTTGCAGTCTGGGTACTGAATCCAGTGCCTTTGCACTCAGCTACATCCCAATTCCTTACCCTTTTTTAGACAGGTTCTTTCTAAGTTGCTGTGTTGCCCAGACTGGTCAAACTTGTGATCCTTGAGCCAGGCATGGTGGCTCACGCCTGCAATCCCAGCACCCGGGAGGCTGAGACAGGCGGATCGTTGTGAGTTCAAGACCAGCCTGGGCTACAAAGTGAGCTCAAGGCCAGCCTGAATGGCATAGTGAGACCCTGTCTCAAAAACACCAGGGCCAGGGATCTAGCTCAGCAGCCTAAGCACCTGCCTGGCAAGCCCAAGGTCGTGAGTTCAATCCCCGGTGCCGCAAAAACAAAACAAAACAAACTTGTGATCCTCTTGCCTCAGCCTCCCAGAGCGCTAGAATTACAGGTATGCACCACCATGCCTGGCTAGTCAATAGATCACTGAGTTTTGGCAAATGTATGCTGTTGTGTAATCATCACCACAGCAAAATATAAAATATGCCATCAAGTCCAAAACTTCCCTGTGTCCTTTGGTAATCCCCTTCCCTTCATCCCACCCCCTAGCAAACATCAATCTGACTTTTATTCCTAAAACTTTGCCTTTTCCAGACTCATGTAAATGGGATCATACGGTAACTGGCCTTTTGTGCCACCTCATCATGTGGCATATATTTTTGAGGTTCAGCCATGTCGCATGTCTCAGCCATGTTGCATATCTCCGTAATTTATTACATGTTTTAGTAGGTTTTGTTTTTCCTTTTTTTGTGGTACTGGGGGAGTGAATTCAAGGCCTTCACATTGAACTGCATCCCCATCCCTTATTTTTTATTTTGAGACAGAGTCTCACTTAGTTGCTAAATTGCCAGGCTGGGCTCAAATTTTTGATCTTCCTGCCTCAGCCTTCCAGAGTGTTAGGATGACAGGTGTGTGCCACGACCCCCAGTTTAGTGGTTTCTTTTTATAGCTGATAGTTTTCCAATGTGTGGGTGTACCGACAACTTGTTTATCTATTCAGCAGCTGATGGGACATAGCTGTTTCTCTCTCTCTCTCTTACATCAGCTGTTTCTATTTTTTTTTGGTTATTATGAACAAAGCTGCCTTAAACATTGGCATGCAGGTCTTTCTGTCAGTATATGCTTTTGTTCTTCTTGTGTAAACACCTAGGGGTGGGATTGCTGGGTTGTGTGGGGAACACGGGGAACGTTTGTGTTTAGTTTTATAAGAGTTTGTCACACTGGTATCCAAAGTGATTGTTTCTGTGCCATAATGTTGATGCAGATTTATTTGTAACTTAATTTCTCCACTGACCCCTTCCCTTCCCAAGAAGCTTACTGGTGAGAGTGAAGCTTTAGCTTTACAATAGCAAATTTGCTGCCAAGGCACATCATACAGAAGAGGCCACATCACAAGTAAACACCTTGATGAGTTCTCACAAAGCAAGCGTGCCTAGGTAACCACACCTAGATCAACAAATAGAATTCCAATTCCATAGCCTCATCTCATATGTCCATTCCTACTCACTTCCTCTCCTCCTCAAAACTATTATCTGACTTCTAATAACATGCAATAAGAGAATGTATATTTAAATTGTAGTACACTTACATGATGAGATTTTTCCCACCAATAAGAAAGACCAAACAACTTATATACACATTTTAATATGAATAAACTTCAGAAATATTCACTGAAACAAGACAGATGCTAAAAGACATAAAGTATGGAGTCCAAGAACAGACAAAATTAATTTGCAGTGATAAAAATCAGAAAGTGGTATCTGGGTGTGAGGGTAAATAATTGGAAAGGAGCATAATTTGAAGAAAAAATCTGGGGTGACTATGCACATATCTTGGTTTGGCTGGTACTTACATGAATGCACGTTTCAAAATTCACTGGACCTAACATTTGATATTTTGTGCATTCTATTACCAGTTATAATTCAGTAAAAATTAAGTACTGAGGGCTGGTGCGAGGTTGTGAGTTTGATCCCTATATCAAAAAAAAAAAAAAGAAAGAAAAATTAGGTAGTGAAAAATGCTGCTTAGTCCTAAAAAAATTTTGCTGTGAACATGGCTTTTGGAACACATATGTGTGCAAATCAATTGAGTATATACTTAGGAGAAGAATTGTTAAGTCATAGGATACATATGAAGCTGGACTCTGCCATTTACCGGTGTATGTATTGGCTGAGTACCTAGATACCTCTAGACTCGAGAATACTTGTTTCCTTATCTGTACCAGGGCACTCATCTCACCTCGATGGGAGTAAAGCTGGGAAGACTATTTGTAATTAACAAAAAATACTGTGGAGAGATTTCTGAAGTCCGAGATTTTCAGAAAATTTTGCTGTTTGAACTATCAGTAAAAATAGAATATTCCTCCCTACAAGATCTGAGGTACTTTGACACAGAGAGGCAGCCTGAATTTCTAACCCAGGTGTAGAGCTTCAGATAAGAGGCTTCCAAAGGCAATATTCCACATTTATCTTCACTTGTAGTTTCCAAGGAAACAGGATCCCGGGTCCTCTTGTCAGCTCAGACCTGATGATAATCCCTTTATACATACTCTGTCAAAACATTTCTTCTAGGCTGGGAAAATGGCTCAGTCACAGCACACTTGCTTATCATGCTCAAGGCCCTAAGGTTGATCCCCCGAACCTTGAAAAGAACAGAAGAAAAAAACCCTTTCCAAAACAGTTTCTTTGCACTTGCCAGGCAGGCGCTTAGACCTCTGAGCTAGATCCCCAGCCGTGTTTTTGAGACAGGGTCTCACTATGCCGTTCAGGCTGGCCTTGAGTTCACTTTGTAGCCCAGGCTGGTCTTGAACTCACAATGATCCTCCTGTCTCAGCCTCCCGAGTGCTGGGATTAAAGGTGTGAGCCACCATGCCTGGCCAAAACAGCTTCTTTTAAATTTTACCTACCCTCCATCTTTCCTCCAAATTCTAGAGTAACTTTCCCTCTTCCTATCTTGGTGACATGCCACGTGATTCCTCTTCTTTGCGGTTTCCTTGGCAGCAGCAAATTAATAAACTCAACTTTGGCAGACCACAGGTGGTCTTTATCAGATGGGCTTTATTTTGGAACTTACTAATAGTGAATGCAAAATATGTTGGCTCCACTTGGCACCTGCGAGGCATTCAAGAAATGCTAAAATTATTTTGTATTATTCATGTATTGATTTAATAAATGTTTATTTGATATCTAGTATTTGCAAGGCACAAATTTACTGCTATGAGAGATACACAGATAAAAAATTTACTCAATTATTTGTTTATACAACCTCGGGGATCGAATCCAGGGCCTTTGCATTGAGTTACAGCCCCAGACTTTTCTCTATCTTTTACTTCGAGATGGGGTTTTGCTAAGTCACAGAGTTGCCCAGGTTCAGCTCCTGTCCTCCTGTTACCCCTCTGGGGGTCTTGTCCAGGCTCATTCTTTGATGTCCTGAACAAAGAATCGAGCAGGACCCCCAAGAATTGCAGGCAGCAGGATTAATGATTTATTTGAAAGAAAAATGACAAGATACACTCCACAGAGCAGGAGCACGCCTGCTAGTAAGAAGAGCTCAAGGTCCCAAGAGGGGCTTGGTGTTGAGGGTTTTAAATCTTAGGGTTTGGGGAGAGCGGTGGAGTTTTTGACCTTTTATGGCTCTTAGAGGAACTGTTCTGGGGTACAAAGCCCACAGGGAGATCAGACCTGCATAGTCAATGACATGGAAATTAGGGTTAGGGTTGGCCAAGGGTTGTAGAAAAACCCTTAGGGACCTGCTGGGGGACTGTGTATAAACCGATTACTTGGTTCCTCTTTCCATTGTGTTTAGACATGTGCATCCTGATCAGAGGTTAATGTTTAACTCACAAGGTGGATCTAGTCCTAGAAAGGGGGCTCCAAGGCAGGCCCTCTTTTCTTTCCCAACTAATTTCTTGGTTACCTGATGCCTCAGTTCTACCCCAGAGAGCAGGCTCTGAAGCCTCCCAGAGTGCTGAGATTACAAATATGTGCTGCCACACCCTGCTCATTTTTATTTTATATAGAAAAAATGACAACTGTATTCAATTTCTAGGAGAATATTATCTACTGAACATGGCCTTTTTTTTTTTTACTTTATTTATTTATGTATTTATTTAGTCTTTTTGAGACAGGGTTTTGCTATGCAGTTCATGCTGGCCTTGAGCTCACACCGGTCTCAAATTTGCAATGATCCTTCTGCCTCGGCCTGCCAAATGCTGGGATTACAGGTGTGCACCACCGCACCTGATTTGAATATTGCTTTAAATAGTGTCGAATGCACTCGGGGTGTGATGGCGCCCTCCTATAATCCTAGCACTCGGGAGGCTGAGGCAGGAGGATCGTTGCAAGTTCGAGACCAGCCTGGGCTACAAAGTGAGCCCAAGGCCAGCCTGAAGTGCATAATAAGATCCTGTCTCAAAAAAAAAAGTGTCAAATGCAAACAAGAAAAAAAATCTTAAGATTATTTTCCAGGTAAAAAAGTACAATTAGAGCCGGGGATATAGCTCGGTGGCACAGTGTCTACCTGGCAAGCACAAGTTTGATGCCTGAAAAAAAAATACAATTAGCTGGCCATGGTGAGGGATGCTGATAATTCCAGCGCTGAGAGGCTGGGGTAGGAGGGTAGGAGGACTGCAGGCTTGAGCTCAGCTTGCACAATTTAGCCATTTGGTGAGATGCTATCTCAAAATAAAAAATAATAAAAGGACTGAGGATGTAGCTCAGTGTGAAGGTCCTCAGTTCAATCCCCAATATCACACAGAAAGTACAATTTTCATGATTGAAGACCCAAAAAACTTCACCAAAAGACTTCTAGATTTAATAACCAAATTCAGTTGTGTAACTGGATACAATGTCAACACTCAAAAATCAATAGCATTTCTGTACACAAATAACAAACTTGATGACAGAGAAATTAGGAAAACAACACTTTTCACAATAGCATCCAAAGAAATGAAATTCCTAGGAATTAATCTAACAAAGGAAGTAAACTGGGCACAGTGGCACATGCCTGTAATCCCAGCACTCGGGAGGTTGAGGCAGGAGGATCACTGTGAGTTCAAGCCTTGACTATAAAGTGGGTTCAAGGCCAGCCTGAACCACATAGTGAAACCTTGCCTCGAAAAAGACAAAAAAATCAATAAATAAAAAAAAGAAGTAAAAGACTTTATGTTGAAAACTACAGTACTCTGAAAAAAGAAGATTGAAGAGGATATCAGAAAATGGAAAGATATCCCTTGTTCTTGGGTAGGAAAAACCAGTATAGTGAAAATTGTTATACAGATTCAATGTAATCCAAATTGATATACCAAGAGTGTAGCTCACAGAATTAGAGACAACAATCCTAAAATTCATTTGCAACCAGAAGAGATCTAGAATATCAAAAGCAATTCTAGGCAACAAAGGTAAAGCAGGGAGCATAACAATCCCTGACTTGAAATTATACTACAAAGCTACTGTGATAAAAACAGCATGGTACTGGGGGAAAAAACAGATCCAAGGATCAATGGAACTGATTAGAAGATGCAGAAACAACTCTACTCTCAGCTACCTTATCTTTGACAAAAGGGCCAAACACCTTCACTGGAAGAAAGATAGCCTCTTTAATAAATGATGATGGAAAAACTGGCTTTCCATGTGCCAAAGATTAAAACTAGACCCATATCTCTCACCATGAACTAAACTAAAATCAAAATGGATCAGAGACTTAAAACAGAAACACTGCATCTGCTGGCAGATAGTAATAGGTAGAACTCTTGGAGACATAGGTGTGAGCAAAGACTTTATGAGGATTTAGCTCAGTCTTGTAAGAGCCTGCCTGGCAAGCAGGAGGTCATGAGTCTGACCCCCGATGCAGGGGTGGGGGTGCTTATGAATAAAATCTTGATGGCACAGGAAATATTACAAAGAATCAACTGAGATCTCATCTTATTAAAAAGTTTTTACATAGCAAAAGAAACCACCAACAAATTGAAGAGACAACTCACAGAGTGGAAAAAAATGTTTGCCAGCTGTCCCTCAGACAAAGAACTAATATCTATTTGTTGTTGTTGCTGCTGTTTTCAATATCAGTAGCAGCAGCAGCAGGACTAATATCGATAATATATAAAGAACTCAAAAAATCACACCCCCCAATTATTTTTTACACTTCCCAATTTAAAGACCCACTCCAAAAAAATTGGTATCTAAATTAACAGACATTTCTCAGATGAAGAAGTAGAAATGGCAAGTAAATATATGAAAAAAATGTTCAACATCTCTGGTCATTTGAGAAATGCAAATTAAAACAATGCTGAGATTCCATCTCACCCCAGAAAGAATAGCTATTACCAAAAAATCAACCAGGGGTGGGGATATAGCTCAGTGGCATAAGTACCTGCCTCGCAAACACAAGGTCATGAGATTGATTCCTAGTAAGAAAAAAAAAAAAAAGAAAAGAAAAGAAAAGAAAGAAAGAAAGAAACCAACCAATAACAAATGCTGGTGGTTCTGTGGGGGACATGGAATCCCTCTTCACTGTTGGTGGGAGTGTAGACTGGATTGGTGTGGAGATTCCTCAAAAAAACTAAAACTAGAAGTTCCATTCAACCCAGCTATTCCCCTTCTTGATATTTTCCCAAAAGAATTAGAAGCATCATACCACAGCGATATATGTGCACCCATTTTTATAGCTGCACAATTTGTAATAGCTAAATCTCATAAAGAGCCCAAATGCTCATCAACCAGTGAATGCATAAAGGATATGTGGAGTTTTTTATACAAAAGAGTATTACTCTGTCATAAAAAAGGATAAACTTGAGCCATTTCTAGCTAAATGGATGCACCTTGACACCATACTTTTTTTTTGAGACACCAGGGATTGAACTCATGACCTTGCACTTGCCAGGCAGGCACTTAGGCCACTGAGCTAGATCCCCGGCCTTTATCTTTTTGAGACAGGGTCTTGCCATGCCGTTCAGGCTGGCCTTGAGCTCACTTTGTAGCCCAGGCCGGTCTCTAACTCACAATGATCCTTCTGTCTTAGCCTCCCTAGTGCTGGGATTACAGGTGTGAGCCACCACGCCTGGCTTGACACCATACTCTTAAGTGAAATAAATGGTACACGTGTGTAAATACCGCATTGTTTCTCTGATGTGAAAAACTGAAAGTGTAAGAATCAAAATGTACAGTGGACATGGAGAAATGGGAAGAAAATGTTCAAATGGGAAGAG
This sequence comes from Cuniculus paca, assembly GCA_004365215.1. Classification (NCBI taxonomy): domain Eukaryota; kingdom Metazoa; phylum Chordata; class Mammalia; order Rodentia; family Cuniculidae; genus Cuniculus; species Cuniculus paca. The sequence continues at coordinate 3,829 of RJWT010048015.1, read as the reverse complement.
AACAAGGGAGAGGGGAGAAGGAAAGGAAGGAAGGGATGGGAAAAAAGAGAACAGAAGTTAAAAAATGGAAACAAATATTTTGTAAATAAGGATGGGACGAGGGATTGAAGGGAAGGGAGGAGAGTTCGAAGAAAAAAAAAGAAAAATCAAGATAAATCATATACAGGTACAAATTTCCTATCATGAATGTTATTGTGTACCTCTAAAAAATACCAATAAAATCAAATAAGCTATTTACATGATTTGCTACAAAACTATGGATTCTAAGAATTAGTAGGGTTTTAATAACCAGAACAAGAGCCCCAAATGTCCCCTTCTATAGAGAAAAAAATGATCTTGTAAGTGCACCCCAATGAGATAGCTGCGCTTTTAAAACCTTTAAGGCTGAACACAGGCTTATTCACACTTTTTTTTTGGTGGGGGGGGGTCTCCTCCCACACAGGCAAACTACTTCCTCTTTGCATTTCTCAGAGAATTCACAAGCAGGATGGAGTGGGGTGGGTAGAGAACACAGGAAACTGCCAGTTTCCCATCACTGCTCACCATCGAACTCCTCCCAAAGCCAAATCCCATCCCGTGCCTTTCTTTTCACCATTCTTTCTTTTCACAAAATGCAATCTTCTAAGGAGACGTTGTGCTCTGACACTCCAAATTACTTAAGGGAATGATTTTTAAGTTTTAGGACCCTAGCTCTCCAATAAATCTTGGTTTGGGAAATGTATGCGCAGGTTATCTGGGAGGATTTAGACAGAGAATAAATTTGGGAATACGGGAATGAGTCTTAGGGAAATAGCGAGATAACAGTTTAATGTTTCGCTTTTACGGTCAAACTTCAACAAAGCGACTAATCTCTCTGGTCTTAATTTTCTTACCTGTAAAAGGGAAAATGTTTACTTTGCTGAGTTACTTTAGGTCAACGTTTTTAAAAACCGACAGTCCATTATCTATTTTACAGATAAAAATATTGATAGGACACCATTCCTCGTTGGGTAAGTGCTTATGAGTAAGTGCGCTGCCGCAAGGACTCACACACAACTCATGCTCAACAGATCAAATTATTATTTTATTGTTTAGAAGAGGGGTGAAGGGAGAAATAAAAGTGATCTGCGAATACTACCAAAGCCATAGGGGATGGAAGCAAAGTGAAAAATTTCAGGCTATTGTTCGGTTACGGATCTGAGCTTCACGGTTATTTAATTCTCCCATATTTGGGCCTGAATTCTCAGATTAGATCAGAATAGGATGTAAGGGCTGAGATCATCTAGTACAGTTTTATGCAAATCGAAAATTTTTGCCTCCTGTCACAGAGCCCCGGCGAAAAACACCTCCCCCCAGGTTCATCCAATCCGAGATCCCAACTATAGGACGTCACCGCCCCGCCCTGCATCCCCAAGGTCGGAGGAGTCCTGTCTCTAAGCTACCAATTCCAGCGGCGTCTGCGCAGTGTGGGGCGGGGCGGGGCGGACGCGTGCGCGCTGCGTGTGGGCGGGGCCACTGCGCACGCAGCCTCAGCCCCTTCCCCGCCCTTTCTCTTCCCGGTTTGTGTCAGCCTGTGGGTCCAGTTTGCGGGCTGCTTCCGGTCGGAGCGACGAGGAGGGCGAGCCCGTCTCAGCTCCTCATCATGTCCTACGGACCCTTAGACATGTACCGGAACCCGGGGCCTTCGGGGCCCCAGCTCCGGGACTTCAACAGCATCATCCAGACCTGCAGCGGCAACATCCAGCGGATCAGCCAAGCCAGTGAGCCCGGGAGCCACCTTGGGGCGGGGGGCGTCCTGAGGGTCGGCCTGGGTGAGGTTGCCGGGGCGCGGAGGGTGGCGCGGCTGCGGCCAAGGCCACACCTCAGGCCGTCTCGGGCTCCACTCTGGGGGCGGCGCCCGCCGTCCCCGCGTCTGGCAGGCCGGGTTCCCCCCCGGAGTCCCGAGCCCCAGATGAAGCTCGTTTCCTCTCGAGTTCTGCCATCCCACTATGGGAGCAGACCTGACAGCCCCAGGGTGGGTGTGTGTTCGCGTCTTCTGACAGCCCGAGGGTGGGGGGGGTGTGTATCTTCGAGGGCAGTGAGTGCTCGCCTTGGCGTAATGGTCAGCCGAGTTTTTCCTGTCATCCGCCTCCACCCACCTCGCTTTCCTCTTTGGTCAGTGTGGATCGGGGGTTGTTTACTGGTTAAGGGTTTAGGTTTACTTTCTGCTTAGCCACTAGTTCCTTAGAAATCAGCGACTTTCAATTAAGGGAAGTAGAGAATGCATCTTTCTGGGAGATTTAAAACACACTTCTTCCTGTAATGAATTTGCAAGTGAGACAAAACGACTGGGATTCGGCTTCTGTTTTAATAAAGATTAATTTATCAGAAGGATTTTAATTTACACTATTTTATCCTTGTAGCAAAAAGTATGTTTATATTTTTGGATTTCAAACAGAGGAGGCTGTCATTTTCCTTCCCTGTTGAGCCACACTTTTGAACAAATCTGATACACAAGAGAAGCTCAGGGACTTAACCACGACCACATGGCCAATAAGAGATGGTGGAGTTGGTGGTGGAATTCAGAATGTCGTTGCTTGTCTGAAAACTCCCCACTCACTATTAGGGTCTGGATGAGACTGGAGCCGACTCAAATACAGGCTGTTTCTTGTGTTTGAAAATCATCTCAGAGCTTTATGAACAGGAGGTAAGCCCCAGTAACTTTCTTGGAAAGAATGGTGATCATCATCCTTGTCGTTTGTTATTGTGTTTCTATGAGCTTGGCTGTATGTACTCTGTTAATCGGTGAAAATAGTTGGTCCTGAATTACAATATGGCCTATCACTGAGAGAACAATCTATTACTTTTTCAGTTGAAATGTATGTTTGTAGAATTTGAGAGGTTGAAAGGTTTCTGATGGGAAGGCACCAAGAATGGGTAATTTGCAAGTGGAAGGAAAAATACGTGGCCTGGTAAATCCAGAAAAAAATTATTATGAGTGGTGGTTACAAAGTATAGTACTTTGTGTTCCAGTTTTCTGTGAGGAAGCTGTTGTACAGGTTAGATTAGAAAATTCTGGTTCAAGGCTGAAATTTTCTTGTTGAGGCCAAATCTAATTTTAATGTCTGTTTGTAAAATATTCTATATTTGCTTGAGTATCAGGCTATGTAATATGTATAGAAACTAGAGGAATAAATAACATTATGTAGGTATTTGGGGAGAAAGACCATTTTTAGTTCGTAGGGATTAGGGAAGGCATTACAACATTTGAGTTGGGTCTGGAAATATGATGAAAAGGATTTAAGCCTTTGAAGGTAAAGAGAAGAGCATTCCGATAAGGAATAAGATGAACAGACATGGTAGTAAAAAAGCATAGGGTGTATATAGGAAACGAGTGATTTAATTTAGCTGAGATGGTAAACTCTAGAAAGTAATGGAAAATAACATTGGAAAGTTAAGTTGGAGCCCAAACATGAGGGACATTATGTGCTGACTGAGGGACTTGGATTTAATTTCTTAGGAATGTGTAAATTAAATTGGAAGGGAGAGAGACTGGAATCAGAGAACACTAGTTAGGGACTGTGAAAATGAAAAGGATTGAATGGGAGAGTTTTCCTTGGTGACAGAATTGATAAAGTTTAGCTGTTGACTGGGCATTGCACTCAAAGGGATCATTGGAATCAACCATTAATAGTATCAATAGCTACCATTCGAATACTAGTATATGCTAGGCAATATGAAAAGTGATTGATATACAGGATCTTATTTAATTTTGTAACAATTCTATGAGATCATTGCCAATATTACTTCCATTTAATGGTTTAGGAAAAGACAGAATAGTTTAATAATTGCTCCACTAACCCATGGCACC
>RJWT010048014.1:0-11207 GCA_004365215.1 Cuniculus paca | reverse complement strand
ACCCCCCAATGACTCATGTACATCCCTTATACAAAAGACATTTAGCCAATCTCAAGAGTTGCCAAAGTCCTAAGAGTTTCAACATTGCTGAAAAGTCCAAGTCCCAAGTCTCCTCCAATATCTAAGGCAAACTCTTAGCTACAAGTCCCTGTACAAATGAAAACAATGTTAAACACTTTCAACATGCAATGGCACAAGATAGACATTACCATTCCAAAAGTTACAAATGGGAATACAAAGCATTGGAACCAAAGTAAGTCCAAAATCCAGCAGGGCAAATGCTAAGACCTGTGGCTGTATGTCCAGCATCTGAAGCAATCTGTGGCAAATTGTGAGCTCCAAAGGGCTTGTGTGGCTCCACCCCCATGGCACCTTCAGGGGTTTTTAACTCCCAGGACTTCTCTTTGGTCCACTCTGCTCAATCTTTACAGCTTTCCTTAGATGATCCATGCTCCTGGTGTTTTCAAACTTCTGGGTTTTCCACTGTACAGCTTCACATATTGCCCTCTCAGGGGCACACTTCCTGGCCTCCTAGGCCCTCTGAAATCAGCGTGAAAGGCTTTTTAACCTCAGAACATGTGCATTCTCCATGCGCCTAAAACCAGTGCCACATGAATGCTGCTAGGGTCTGCTGTCAGCTGGAGCAGTATCCAGGCTTTTCTCTCTTGATCATAAGGGTCGAGTGTCTTGATTGCTGGCCACTCTGAATCTGATTTTGAGGAACAGATTCTCTATGTTGCCACCATTCTGGAACCCTTGTGTGGCCTCTGCCACCATTCTGGAATGTGGCACTGCAGCTTTCTCTCCCAGGTGAACTCTTTCACCTTTGTAGTTTTGAGACTGCAAAGGGTGGAGAACCCAACCCATTGCTTTCTGGGATGCCCCAAGGCCATCTTTTTTATTTCTCTGTTCCTTCTCAGCTATTGAGGTTTCAGCTCTATCTTTACAGCTCTATCTTTCCTACCAAACTCACAATATTTTACGTCACCATGCTGGGCTCTTTCTTCTTGATTTGCAACATGAATCTGGCTAAAAGCTGCCAACAACAGCCATGTGACTACCTCAACGTTCAAGTGCCTTGAAATTTCTTTTGCCAGATTAATCAGGCCACCGCCCTTAATCTTAGTCTCAGGTAAAGTCTCTGGACAGGAGCAAAATGCAGACAAACTTTCTACCAAGCCATAACACACATCCTGTGGAGTCCACAAACCAATGCAGTACTTCTTCCCAGCAGAAACCTCCTGAGCCTGGTCTTTACTGGTGGGCTCTCTATCAGCCTCCTGGTCTCTTGAGCTCTGACCAGAATCTCCCCTGCAGAACAGCCTAAGCTGGTACAGCTCTACTCTTTCAGGAAACATCTTCAAACCTTTCTAAACTCTTCCCACAACCCAAAGGCTCTTGAACTACATGGTCAGGTACAGTCATAGCAAGGGCACCACTCCTCTGGTACTAAATTCTGTCTTGGATGCTTTTTTCTCATTGTTGAGACAAAATACCTGATGCCCAAAGTGAAGGAAGGAGAGGTTTATTTCTTACAGTTTTGGGGGTTTCAGACCATGCTTGCTGGTTCCAAGGCAGCATGGCATGGCAGAGGGACAGTTGCTCATGGCAGCTGCAAGTGGTAAGAGCAAATTCCACAAAAGAAGAAAAACTCACCTCTTTCCACCCTGGGTGGGTGCAAAACACACTGCCAATCCCAGCACTACACAATTAATCAATCACAAATGCTAGATTCAGCCACTTTCATGACTACATGAGGGTTGAAGGGGCATCTAAATACAAACCTTAACATCTCGTCTCTGGGTCAGATGGGACATCAGAATTCTGCCCATCTAGGAGAACACACATAAAAGCCATGTCCTGGCTTAGTGTTCTGGGTGCAGTCTCTTGTGGAGATTGAACCTGAAACACAGTGGAATGAACCTCCAGAAGGAGCTATTTCCAAAAACAACACAGTTATGGGACCTAAACACATTTAGACTAAGGAGACTCTCCAGCCCTTCAAGTAGTAGACTTTAAAACTTTTTATTATAAATTTATAGAGCACTAGGTAAGGATCTTTCTCAGGCTTTTAATCATCCCTTACAGAACTTTGACAAATGGTGGTCACTCTGCCAAATAATAATTGCTCTTAGAGCAGCTGCCACCCTTCAAAGCAGAGGACAGGTTTACTAGCATTTGTCTGGTGAATTCCTATTGAAGTCAGTGGCCAATGGAATCAGTGGAATGTTGACCAGACAGATAGTTGGATTCCTTTTCTGGAGACAAACCTTTGGTTTTCTGGGTCAATAGAAACTGAGAACTGCTGAGGGTCCTGACCAGGATGACTCTCTTGTCCCTCAAAAAGTTCCTCAGTAGACATTGGCTCATGACCACAGAAAATCTCCACTTATCTATCATACTTACTTCTCTGCTAGTAGACTAAGAACACTCCCTAAGATTTTCAGTGGATTTTAAAATTACTTAGACTATCTCTCCCTTCAGATTAAGCTGAAGCAGCATGCAACAGCTATTTACATTTCACAGCAGCTAGTAGGGGAATGATTTACATTTGTGCCTTACATATATTAATTAAGAGTAAAAACCTTTTCATTTCTGTGTGCCTAGAAGAGTGATATGCCTTTACTAACTTATAAAATGTGATTGCTCGATAATAATTTATAAATTTAATCTGAGAGCTTCAGAGATATAGCAATTAAAATAAAATATAGCCTTGTCCTGTTTTTAGGAAAGGTTACCTAGGTAATTAGATGGAGAACACAAGTGTCTGGAGACTTTTGCCCTAGTGCATGGGGCAAAACTCCTCCAGTCAATTGTTCTATCTCTAGAGGTGAGGTCCTTTACAACCTGAGGAGCACTCTAATTACTTCCAAATCACCTTTTTATATGTGCCCTCTTTAAATAAACAAAAGCAGTAGTTCATTACAAAGTTATGCTTCCTTTTTTAAACATTCCCTGTTACAATAACTTATAAATGTCATATGGAAACAAAGTTCATGAGCTATCAGGGAAGATAAAATTGCATGCCAGTGAGAGGGTGGATAGGCTGGTTGAGTTTATCTTCAACTCTCCAGATGGCATCCACCTGCCCTGGAAGTGGGTCAACCCAAGGAACACCTTAAGGGTATTATCAAATAGGAATCAAAAGGGATGCCTTTTATCTCCTATTTTTCCATAGTTAGATAAGTCATTCTCTTGTACTACAGGGTTAAAGACAGAGCTCAGCGAAAGTTCCTGAGTTTGATTCCTGGTACAAAAAAAGCATTTCATAGCCTTATTAATTATGATGTTCTTTCACAACTAGAGGCATACTGTAAAAAAGAGGGAAAATGGTCAGAATTGTCTTATGCTCAGACTTTCTTTGCATTGAGAGATATTCCTTATTTATATTTTAAATGTAAGTGTGAGCCACAGGAAGACTCAGCACCTCAGGCCCTTAAGGCATTTACTACACAGGAGCCTGCTTCTCCCAAACCTTTGAAACCTGAGGACAAGACAGCCTTAACCAAAAATATCCCCACCATTACTGAACCTAAGGTTTCCCCTACTTGCCCTTCTAATGTTAAGGATGAGACCTCTAGACCAGCTGTAATCCAGGCCTCTACAGGGCTATACCCATCCTTAGCTGAGTTTATGAAAGCTCCTAAAAGACAATATCCCTTACAGGAAGCACATGGACAGTCTGGGACTTCCAGAATTCATTTCCCTTTTTCTCTCAGGGACCTAAAACAGATCAAGTTAGACCTTGAAAAATTTTCAGGTGATCATGACAAGTATATTGAGGTCCTTAGAGGACTTACTCAGACTTATTAGCTAGATTGGAAAGATCTAATGCTGCTCTTAAATCAGACATTGTCTTCTAGTGAGAGACAGGTAGCATTACAAGCTGCTGTTGCATTTGGAGATGAATATCATATTGTTACTTTTAGAAAGCCAGAAGATAGCCAGGGGAACTACCAATTCCCACTGGTGCCCAGGCAGTCCCTACCCAAGACCCCTACAGGCCTAACAACCAGGTGGGTGATTGGATTAGGAAACACTTCCAGACATGTGTTCTTGAAGATCTAAGAAGAGTAAGAACTAAACCATTCAATTATTTTACATTATTAGTTATTGAACAAGAGAAAAAGGAATATCCCTATGCCTTCTTAGATTGTTTATGGGAGGCATTGATAAACACACTGCCCTAGATCCTAATGTGATAGAGGGACAAATTATTCTTAAAGATAAATTTATTACCCAGTCAGCTTCAGATATTAAGAAATAATTACAAGGGGCTGGGGATTTAGCTCAGTGGCCTAAGTGCCTGCCTGGCAAGTGCAAGGTGATGAGTTCAATCCCTGGTGCTGCAAAAAAAGAAAATAAAGAAGAAAAAAAAAGGAAAAGAGAAAGAAAAAGTTACAAAAGATGGCTTTATCTCCAGATAGTTCACTTTATACTATATTAAAAATTGCATCCTCAGTATTTTATAACCGTGATGAAGAGGAATACAAAGAGAGAAAACAAAGAGACTGAGAGAAAGCAGCTGCCTTTGCTGCAGCATTGAGAGGAGCAGACCCTAAGTCTGATTCCTGGGGCTCCAAGGAGTTCCACAATGACACCTACCTGCTATCACTGCCACAAGCCAGGCCACCTTAAGAGGGTTTGCCATAGGAAGCCCCCTAGGCCATACCCTGATTACAAATGTGGCTACTGGAGGTCGGACTGCCCTCTGAGGCCAAGAGCCCAGAATTCAGACCCATCCTGTCAGTTGGTCCAGCAGGACTGATGAGCCCTGGAGTACTCTCTGCCATTTCCCTCTGGTTGGACTGTCATCTCCATGGAGGAGCCTCGGGTAATCATGACTATAGAGGGCAAAAATACCAGCCTATTGCTGGACACTGGTGCAAGTCTCTTGGTCCTTCTTTTCAATCCTGGCCATACCTTAGTGAAAGGAGTCACTGGAGAGGAGGTAATTTGCTATTTTTCACAATCCTTGGGCTGTAACTGGGATGGCTTTGTTTTTACACATTCATTTTTGATTATGCCTGAAAGTCCAGTTCCCCTCTTAGGAAGAGATATTTTATCATGTTTAAATACTATAATTTATATATGCACCCTGGTCAAGTATACTGTCTTCCCCTTGTGGAGATAGAAATAAACCCTGAAGTATGGGCAACTAAAGGTAAAATAGGTAGGGCAATAAGAGCTGCTCCAGTACAATACATCTCAGAGATTCTACTATTTTTCCTCACCAAAGGCAATATCCTTTAAGACCTGAAGTTAAGAGAGGATTATTAACACTACAGCTGGTCTTTCTCTCCTAAATAAAAAGGTAAAATTATTGAGACAGGTAATCCTTCAAACTGTGGATGATATTATACACTCCAACAACACAGGAGGCACTTGTGAAATTGTAAAAACTGAATGCTGTGTGTACATTCCTGATTGTTCTGCTAATATCTCAATAGCTGTTCAAGATATTAGACAGCACATTAATGACATGTCAGACTCTAAAATTATCTGGACCTTATCCTTTTCCTCCTTATGGGAAACAATTACTAGCTCCTCTTGGTGAAAATCTTTTTTAACTATATTCATAATTATTCTGTTGATTTTATTATTTAGACCATGCATACTTAATTGTCTCTTTGGCTTTGCCTCCTCTAGATGTATGCCCATCCAAGATGAAACTGTCTGGTGTCTATAGAGGGCCTTTAGATAGACCCTCTGTAGAATATCTCTAACTGTGGAACAGCAAGTATGACCCCTTTTTGTCTGAAGAAGCCAGATTGGTCTTCACCCATTTCTCCCTCATGGCAGTTAGGGATAATTCTTCAGAGGGGGAAATGTTACAGGCAACTGAATTAGTTAAAAATGTTATAGGCAGTCAGAAAGGGCTAGGCCCTTGAGAAAGCCAACAGAGAGGACCAGATGTCTTGTGACCTTAGAGGAGACAGACACCTCTGCTTTGAACCAGATTTCAAGACAAAAGGCAAAACAAATACAACCACACCCTAAGTAGAAACACCAGGGATAGACATTCTAAATAGGTATGAATCACCTTGACCACCCCAATCCCCTATAGGAAGAGTCATTGATCCTTAAGAATGCTCACTTGCTATGTGACTCACTTCCCTATTCATCCCTGATTTGGTCAATTTTACCTGAACAATTAATCTTATTGGTTGACCATAGTTCTGTCCCACCTCATGCCCATTTGCCTTACAAATTCCCAGGTTTTCCCCATTTGGACCCACCTCACCTCATGGTTTTACCTTATAAAAGTCTCTTGAAAAGCTAGACTCTTTGGCAACCCACTTGGGACCCTTTCTGTCTCTCTCTCTCAGACAGAAGCTTTCTTTCTCTCAATAAATATATCTTGCTCATAAAAAAAAATTATAAGGCAGGGAGATTTTAATCTTCAAATTTTACAAAAATATATTAATTATTAACAATATTAAGAATAAATTGAATATTCAAGACATTGAAGCCTTAATTGAGGTAACAGTAGATTAAGATTTGGATATTTTGAGAAGAATCTTTATATATATAATAATATCTTGTCTGGCAACAGTAGGATAAATCGCTAAACTGAAGTCCAAAAAGTTAAATATGTAGTCCAGAAATGAAAAGCAAATCTGTAAGATAAGTGGGTCCTCAAATGTTTTTTTTGCTTTAAAATATGCAAATAAGATGCTTTTAATTTATGAAATATGCACACTTTTTACTTGCTACTAAAATTCTAATTCTCAAAGAAAAGGTTGAAAAAATACAGCTATATCCAATAGAAATTCACTTTTTGTCTGTTAAGAAGCACCAGTAAATTTTCACATGCTCTGGCAAAGTGTGTAACACTTCTGAATCAAAATTTCCACAAATTGTGTCATCTCTAAACAGATCACTTAATCTGCTTTTCTCTTTTGTTTTGCAGATCTGGTATAACACTTGATGGAGTCTAACTCATCCCCCCTGTAAAGATTCAGTGAAACAACCCTTGTAAAACACACAAAATGTCACCTTTACCTTGTAAGTAGTTACTAGCAGTCAGTTACAAGCTACTGAAAGTTTATTATATTTTCCCCCTTGTGTCAAGTTTGTGTCTATCATTTCAGGTAACCTCTTTCTTATACCCAATAATGTATCTGTTTATTCCACACTTGCTGTCCTGGTCATGAGATGTACTAACAGACATCCGGTGGACCCTCTCTACAAGCTTTGATCAGTGTTCACTGGGAACACCTGAGAGTACGTGGAGCGAACTGCAGTTTCTATGCTATGGGTCTGAGAAAGGGGTCCAAATTTTTTTATTTTTATCAACTTTTCACATGATATTGACACTGTCAGACTTCAGATTATGGCTTTTGCAGAGGAAATCTTTTGCTTTATTTATATGCATGTTATTGATCCATGAATTATTTGATTTGATTTATCCTTTCTCCTTTTTTTTTTTTTTTGACTTTTTGAGACAGAGTCTCACTATGCTGTTCAGGCTGGCCTTGGGCTTACTTTGTAGCCCAGGCTGGTCTTGAACTCACAACGATCCTCCTGCATCAGCTTCCTGAGTGCTGGGATTACAGGAGTGTGCACCATACCCAGCCTCCTTTTACTTTCTTATTCCAGTTGAAGTATGATTGTTATAATTATTTCTTTAAGCTGGTTATTTTCTTCTTTTCATAATATGCTTATTTTAAAACTGTTTCAGTCAGCATTTATGAAAAGGTGTATTTCTCAATCTACTAGGTTAATTTAAATGAGCAAACATAAGAATGAGTATTTGCAAAAATAGAATTAGGTAATTTGTAAGTTTAGCATCCAAAATGGCTTGTTGAAGTTGAAAAAGTGCTTCATAGAAGCAAGGGCAAGAATTAAAGAATTATTCAGTTATCTGATTCATTGGAAACTCATGAGCTGGCATATGACATGATTTGGTCAGGAGAAGCACAGTTATTTGTCACTGGCAACAGAGAGAAAATGCTCCCTTGAGTTCACATCAAGAAGAAACCTTGTGAGGTGAAAACAATAATAACTTTTATTTTTTACCTGAAGAAAAGTAATGAGTGTTCTAGAATTTTTTTCTTAGAAATTTCCTCTTTGTGTGCCAAAGGAAAAGTGCCAGAGTTGCTTGGTAAATGTCAAAATAATGTGGTCCAGGTGCAACATTCTCTGGTAAACATCCTGAGGCATTCGTACTGTCCCATTCACCTCCCTGCATACTGGAACACCCTTCATCTCAGTGGTTTAGAGCAGACAGTTTTTCCTCTGTTATATGTCAGCAGCTGCTTCTTCTGGAGTCTTCTTAGTTCTTCTCCATGTCTTTTCACTTCAGAAGCCAACAGGGGAAAAGTGCTTTTTGTGAAGTCCCTGTTTTAACATCAGAAAGGAGCAGCAAGAAGTTAAGCTCAAGCAACCACATTTAGAAATTCCACTGGAAGATGCTACCAGAAATTCTTGGGATAAAGTGAGTCACTTGACCAAGGCTCAGTGAATGAGGGTTGATAGGTGTTCTCCACCTACTGAGGCCAAGGTTGGAGCATGAGTCAATGTCTGTGATGTTTACAATTCACATAAATAATTATTATCATATGTAGAATACTGAAAAATGATTGCAAGTTGCATTAGTAACTTTTTGCTTCTATAAAAAACCTGACATTTTATAATTTTATAAAGAAAAGACATTTAGCTCCCAGTTTGAGGCAAAGGTCAGGCAGCCTCATTGATTCCACTTCTAGTGGGGGCTTAGTGGAGCATGTGAAGGACTAGGACTCATAGACAGCCAGGAAGCCATAGAGAAGCCGTTCGAGGGTAAGGCTGAGTCGGCTGTGACAACTCACTCTCATGAAACCAGTAGACAAACAGTCCCTTCATAGACTATGCTACGGATGACTTATAAGACCTCTCCCTGGACCCTGCCTCTTAAACTTTCTATCACCTCCTACATTATCTCACTGGGGACAAAGCTTCCAACACATGAAAACTTGGACCACAGACTGCATCCAAATCATGGCAGAATTCCCAGTTTTTGATTAATATTTGACACCAAGATGTGATTGTCTATTATCTGACAACTATTTGGAGTACATATAGGCCCATATGTTTCATTATTATTATTATTATTACTATTAAGTTCAATAGTACATTTTAGGTATGCATAATGATCACACTTATTTTAGGAAATTTATGCTTATGCATGGTATAACTTGATTCTTTTTTTTTCTTACTCCTCCACCCTCCCTTCAACTCCTAGTCCCCTCCTTATTTACAAAAGCTTTGTTTCCATTTTCTTCTTCTTTTCTCATCATTTTTAAGTGAATGTTATTACTAAAGAGTGATTGGGTGCACTGTATAGCTCTTTGGTTTTGGGAAAAATATTTGATGCTTCCAAAATATTCTATCAGGAGCCGGGCATGCCTGTAATCCCAGCACTTGGGAGGCTGAGACAGGCGGATTGTGGCAAGTTTGAAACCAGCCTGGGCCACAAAGTGAGCTCAAGGCCAGCTTGAATGGCATAGTGAGACCCTGTCTCAAAAAGACAAGGGCTGGGGATTTAGCTCAGTGATGTAAGCGCCTGCCTGGCAAGTGCGAGGTCATGAGTTCAATCCTGGGTGCCACAAAAAAAATAAATAAATAAAAAATTCTATCAAATGAGTATAAAAGAGATTTTTAAAATTAAATGAATAGAATGTACACAAATATTAAAAACCCTGGAAATACCTAATACTTATTATTGTTATTATTATTGTTTTCTATTCGTAACGTGTCATAGTTCGTGACCATGGTACAGTACAAAAGATAAGAGATTACTCAGAGTCCATATCCAGTTTGAGGCCTCTAAGAAGGCTGAGAGGGGCTGCCTTACCTGAGATCCCTCAACATAAGAGTCTCAGGAAAAAAGATAACCCAGGGTTGAATCTTCTATGGCTTTTTTTGATAGAACCAGGAAATAAGAATAAAGAACAAAGTAAGGACACTTATGTAGGAATTCAAATAGAGGACAGAGGAAAGACATGGCAATGAGAGTGGTTTGCTACATGACTGATCTTAGGGCCAATCTAAATAATAAATTGGGACACCCTGCCCCTTCACCTGGGATGGCCCAGCAGCGGCTGCTCTAAGCCCAGCCTGAGTTGAGTGTGTGACCAGCAAGTTCTCCCTGGCCGTGCGGCTTGGGGCTTCGCCAAGAGATGGGTAGGAGTCTGTGTCCATCCCCCATCAGCCACGGACATTCGGGGCATCCCTGGGGCCCTGCCTACCTGTGCCCCACCCATTCACTGGGAGCAGTGTGGAAGTGGCTGCTCCAGACTCAGCTTGGGTCTGGGGTAAGCTCAGCAAACACCACCTAGCTATGCACCTTGGGATCAGTTGACCAGACCCATAGAAATCTGTGCCCAGCCCCCATCAGCCATGGATGTTTGGGGTGTCCCTGAGGTCCTGCCTGCCTGCGCCCTGCCTGTTCACCTGGAGCAGCTGCTCTGGGCCTGGCACGGGTTGGACTGCGGCCAATGAATTCCACCCAGCCATTAAGCTTGGGACATCGCCAGGAGCCCGGTTGGGGTTTGTATCGGACCCCATTGGCCCGGTCCATTTGGGCAACTCTGGGGTCCTTCCTAGGCCCCACCCATTCACCTGGAGTGGCCTGGCAGCTGCTTCTCTGGGCCTCGCTTACACTGGGGGTGCATACAGCGAATTCCACCTGGCTGTGGAGCTTGGGACCTTGCCAACAGACAGGTAGGAGTCTGTACCCCTTCACCATTGGCAGGGGAAGTTCAGAGCTTCCCTGGAATCCTGTCTGGGCTCTGCCCAGACACCACCCAGCAACAGAATAGCCACAGTGGTAGTCTTGGCTGGAGCTGAAGGTGTGCACTGTATCGCCTAAACTTGGCCCGTCAACTGTGCACATTGGATTCACCTCCCACAGTAGAATACAGGAAAATGACAAAACAAAAGAGTAAAATGCAATCTTGCACCTCCACTCCTTCCAAACAAGCCAAAGAGACACAGACACAGAAGAAAATACAAACCACACAATTGAAACTTCTGAAATGAAAGCAAATGAAGTAAAGAAACAATTCTATGAAACTTTAAAGGAACTGAGGTGAGAAATGATTTCCCAGGTAAAAGAAGAGATGATAAATGTAATGAAAGAAATGCTAAGCACATCTAAAGAAGATACAGTTGGAAAAATAGAAGAAAATGGCAAAAGGATAGAAACCTTGAATGAAGAATAC
>RJWT010048013.1:0-11211 GCA_004365215.1 Cuniculus paca | reverse complement strand
TGAATTCATGCACATTGAACCCATGAGTATGTACTTTCCATACTGATTATTTACTATGCTTTTCCCATCTAGTGTGTGAGCTCCCTAAGACAGAGGGATTTTTGTTCCATTTTGTTCACTGATGTCTCCTTGGGGCCTAGAACACAGCCTGGTACCCAGTAGGCACATGAGTATCTGTAAATCAATAAATGAATGAATTTGCCATGTGGACATGTCAACTTTCTCTCCCACTCCAAAGACTATATGTCAACCCTTTCCTGCTCTCTTAACCTTCACCCCGTACCATCTCCCTCCTCCAAATGCATTGCCTTACATCCTGCTCTGGAAATGGGAGCCTTGGACAAGCACTTTTACAACCAGCCCTGAATCACCTTCATTAGGGCCATCACCCTTCTTCTTCCCCCTGTTTAGGGTCAGTTCCCCAAGTGTGTTTTAGATCTACTCCCTCTCTTACCTCTTTGGGGAACATATACTATCACCTCTCCCTTTTGTCCCTTTGATCCCAACTCTCATCCTACCAGCCTGTTCAAATTGCTCCCCTCCTTAGAACCCCTCACTCCACCCCACATTCTTCAGTCACCATCCATCCTCACAGCCCAGCCCAGTCTCCAGGGCCTCACCACCACACTAAGGCCACCTACACCCATTATACTACAAATCCAATATACATCTCTCATCTCTTATCTCTCTCTCCCCCCTGGCAATTTAGCTGGTGGTCACAACTCTTCAGCAATACAATTGGCCTTTGATATTCATGGGCTCTGCATCTGCAGATTCAATCAACCTTAGACCAAAAAAAATTTTGGGTACTGGGAATCGAACTCAGGACCCTGCACTTGCCAGGCAGGCTCTGTACCACTGAGCAATATGCCCAGCCCTTGAAAACTGTTTTTAAAAACCTACATCTGTACTGAACCCAGACAGGTTTTTTTGTTCATTATTCCCTAAACAATACAGTACAACTATTTACACACTAGTCCTACTATTTTGGGTACTGTCAGTAATCTGGAGTTTAAAGTATAAGAGGATCTGCACAGGCTCTATGCAAACACGAAGCCATTTTATAAAGGGGCTCAAGCATCTATGGATTTTGGTATCTGGGAGACAGGGGTGTCTTGGAACCAACCCTTGAGGACCCTGAGGGCCTACTTCACTCTCTTCCTTTCATTTTCCTAAGAGCACACAGGTCTGGTTTCTCTCCCACAGCAGGACTTCTTTCCAAGCTTGACCTTCTCCACCCATAACTAAAGCTGGACTTCTTCCAGAAGTGGAGCCTTCCCTTCTCTACTCCATTGTCTTCCTAGGTCATCTCATCCTATTCAATTATTACTTTTGGGTAGAGATGACTTCTGAATTTATGTCTTTGAGCTTCTGACACATTGATCCAACTGCCTGGCCCACTCGTATACTCAAAGGCACTTCCAACTTTACATTTGTCAAGGTCATGCTGTTCTCTCATCACTCCAGAGGCCTTCTAGGACACCATGCTTTTGTCTACCTATACCTATGAGCTGAAAATCCGGGAGTTGCGTTTGCCACCTCCTACCCCCAGTTCCATTGTCTGACCCATCACCAGGACTTGTTCACATTTAATTATCGAATCACTTCCAAATCCCTCTACTTCTTTCCCTAGTCCCAAGTCATCATCATCATCTCTGACCCACACAGGGGTCACAAATGTGGGCTTTCAACCTTCCTGAGGGCTGGCAGGTAAAGTCACAGATCCCAGGAGATCTCTGCCCTTCAGTGCAGGATGAAAGTTGAAACTGGCCAGGCTGCCTGCTTCGCCCTCTGCATGGGTGGTTTATCTCTCAAAGTCCTTACGTGGCAGGTGTGGCCCCTTCAGGTCTAAGCTACTATGGTCACCTCCTGTTCAGTTTTCTACCTGGGGAAGCCCTCCCTTTATCTCTGGTCCTCTGGGTCCCAGAGAGCCATCAGAGACTGAGAGAGTCATGGGGTTCTTTGACCCTCGTCCTCACATACAAACCTAGCTCCGGTACTCGCTCACCTCCATGAACTCTGCTCCACTTTGAGACCACAACAAATGCCAATGTAGTGGTGCATGTTTAATTCCAAACTTGTGTTTTTGTGTATTTTTAAAATGCTTCATCCTGTACTTCATCTCTGCTGTTTCCAGAGGCAGGACAGCCATTCTATCACATGGTCAGAGGTGGAAAGATGGTGACGCTGCTCTTGCCTTAGAGCTGTGGCTGTGTGTCACCTTCTAAGCAATGACCTTGTCCTTTTCTCCATTGCAAGAAGCTGGGAATGGCATTGCCAGGCCTGGTGATGCAAGCCTGTAATCTCAGCACTCAGGAGGCTGAGGCAGGAGGATTGCTGTGAGTTCAAGGCCAATCTGAATTACAGAGCAAGACTCTGTCTCAAAACAAACAAACAACTATAGGGGCATGCAAGGTACTCAGGAGGTAAGGCAGGAGGATTGCTTGAGCTCAGCCTAGGTAACATAGCAAGATCCTATCTCCAAAAAAATTAAAAAGTAGAAAATAAATGCCACTATATGGAGTTAGTTCATTTCTCTCTTACTCCCTAACTGGCTAAAGCAGCATGGCGAGTGCATAGGAGGCTCCTGGCGAACACTGAAAGACACCACACAGACTGAGCTGCTGGAGACAGGGAGAAAGTTGTTATGGCTGATATCTAGATGACTCCCAGAGCTTTGTGTACTCATAGGTGGGGTTTTGGGGGGTGACTGGATCGTGGGTGCAGGTGTGATACTCAAGCATGGGTGCGTGATACTGGATTAGTCCAATGATGGATTTTTAGCTAGGTGTGATGTTGGGAGGTGAAGCCTGGTGGGAAGAATGGGTTGCTGCAGGCATGGCATGAAAGGGTTATGTTACCTCTTCCCTTGTCCTCTGCTCTGCCTCTGGCCTGCCACACCATGAGCTTTCCCCTCTGCCACGCCACTCTGCCTTGGAGTCAGCCAACGATGGACTGAAACCTCTACAAACTGTGAGCTAAAATAAACCTTTCCTCATTTAACTGGGGGCACCCAAGAGGACTTGAGACCTGGACATGTCTTTTGTGGCCAAAGTTGGAAGGCCAGCAGCCAAGACCCTCTATAAGTGCCTGTCTTCAACCTACAGACCCCGTCCTCCAGTCCCCACCCCCATACGTGCTGGCCCAGCTCCTCACCTGGCTCCTGACACACAGCTGCCTGTCTTATCTCCTGAGTCTCTGGCTGCTGTCTGCCCCAGCGCAGCCCGCAGTGGTTGTCAGTGCACAGGCCCTTGCCCAATAAACAGGTGCGGACGGATTGACTGACGAGCAGGAGATGCCAGAGCCCAGGTGGGAGCACGTCTGTCTGGCCTCTGTCTCCTACCCACATGGGGCTGTGGTGACAATGTGCCGAGAGAAGAGGCTGAGCAGAGGTCAGAGAGAGGCGGTGTCTGGGTGCAGCTACCCGAGCCCTGCTGGACACAAGCTTCTTGGAAGATGGACACTTTTGTCCCCTTTTTGAGCCCAGAGCTCTAGCTGGGAACAGACCCTGAGAAAATTGCAGTCACAAGCGCTTGGGCAAGACTGGCCCTGCCGCTGGTCTCTGCTGCTCCATTAAGAGGTCTACTTGCACTTCCTAGGCCTGGGGCAGTATCTTGCCACTAAAATTTATGCAAATGAAATAATGAGCAATTTGGGGAAAGGAATGAAATGTGGAACAGCCATCCAAACCACCCCAGACACCCGCCCGGAGGGGTTTGAAAGTTGAGCAATCATTTAAAAGACAATTTAAAGTCACTCGCTAGGGCAGGGATGGGGAACGCAGGGTTCCTGCAGTGCCAGCTGGCCCTGTGGCTTCTAAAGGTCTCCCTGGGCTCCTTGGGGGCAGTGGGGAGGTCAGGCTCCTTATACTCCACGACTAACCAGTGTGGCTCCAGTGGAGGCCACCCACTGGCCTCACCACAGGGATGTGGCCCCTGCCCTGGCATCCTGAAATAGCTACCTCATTCCCAAACTCAGACCCAGAGAAAGCCCCAAATCCAGTGGGAAAACCAGAAGTGCCCACCAACTGTCCCTGGTAGACACAGGCCCAACCCAGGTTCAGGGTCCTCTATGCATCGTTCATTCATTCCTTTGATAAATCTTCACTGAGTGCCAACCACATGCCAGTTCTGCACTGGGTACTGGAGATACGGCTGGAAGTCAATATTCATTCAGTAAGCATTCACTGTCAACTGTCTTAGAACATAACTGACCTGAGAGAGAGGATAGAGATATAAAAAGAAACTAAAAAGACAGCCACTGGCCACCAGGAGTTTATGGTCTGGTGGGAGAGGACAATGCATGGACAAAATTCAAATTCCAAGCATTGATAATGTGGGAGAAAATACAGAGACCATTTCTAAGGAGATCATCAGATAAGTCTTCAGCAACAATGTGTCTCCTGAGTCAGGCCTTGAGAAATACATAGGAGGTGTGGTGGAGGCAGGTAGAAAATTAGGAAATTCCAGGTGGACTGCAGGAAATGGCATGGGAAAAATGTAGAACATGGGGCCTCCTGGACCATCGGCTTCTGTCCTGACCCTGAGGCAAGGGATGAGCCTAGGAGAGGAGTCACTTTATTTAGTCTTTCCTTCCATCCTTGCACATTCCTTTCCTAAAGATCAGGGCTGCTGTCAAGGGCCTCTCTCTCTCTACCACAGTGACGAGCAGGGAGGGGAGACGAGGACAGGAAGGGCACAGCAGGAGAGTCCCAGGTAGAGGAGCCTGAGGCAGGAGCAGAAGGGGAGGCCTTGGCCTCTGGCTCCCAATTCTTTCCCCACCCCACTGTGTACGTCCCAGTTTGCAAGGCAGGGCAAGCAGTGGGTCATAAAGACCAATTTACTTTCAAAAAGTAGAAGAAGGAAGAAGGAGAAAAGAAAGAAGAAAGGGAGGGAGGAAGGAAAGAAAATGCTACCATTTGATAAAGCTGAGAAATGGGCATGGCAAGCATCCATTATACTCTGCTATTTCATAACTATGTTATCCTCAATTCTTAATGACTTTGGATTAAAATAGGTTCAGACTGGTTTGCTTCTCTAAAGACTGAAGTATGTAGAACAGTGCCAGTCCTGCTGACCCTAGCTACTGGCCTGGTGCTGGAAATTTTCCTGCCCATTTGTTTCAGGAAAAGCTGCCCCTACCAGAGGCTGGGACTCATTTTCCCCTCAGTGACTCAGTTTTCCATTAGAGAAGGCTGACTCTAATAGGAGTTTAGAAAACAGCATGAGGGAGAACACCAGGAGGGTGTGAGGAAGCGGCCTCAAAGCTTATAAGAATGAAGCAAAAGTGAGAGGTGTTACATGTGAGTGTTGTGTATGTGCATACATGTGTGTCTGCATAAGGGTGTGTGCTTAGGTACATCTGAGGTAGGAGTGTTCACACTGCCCTGTGAGTAAGAGCTGGAAATTTTGGCTCAGGCCAAGGTGTGAAGAGGAGCTCGGGAAGTTAATGGTGGGCCCAGGATTGGACCCCTTGTCCTCTATACACTGGCCCTCCCTATAAACTCTGGAGGCCAAATGATGATGGCCAGTGAAGGACTCTAAGAGCAAATAAGTTTCCACCTTGACTCCATTGTTACCTCAATCTGTAAATGAAACAATGGCAGCAAGAAAAGTAGAGTCCAGTCTCCGTGAAAAGAATGGCAGCCCAAGTACCAAGTAAACCCTACCTAACCCAATCAGGCTGATTAGGGAAGACGTGGAGTGTGGGGAACCATCCAGATGATGCTTCTTGACTCTTCTGGAAAAGAAGAGCAACTATCTCCATTTTGGATAAACTTGGCCCTGTCTCCATGGATTGATATGTACAAAGCTGGCTAGGCTATTTCTTTGTCCCATAAATTGGCTTTAAGCAATGTAAATTGGGCTGGCTGAGGATCTGATGTGTAATCTCTGAAGCAAAACACAGGTCAGTGTTGCTCTGCCCAGTGACTCCCCAAATACATGGTTGAGTTGGGCGGGATGGAGAGAGCCATGCTCCACGCTGTTGGCTGGGACTGGGCCTCGAGAAAGAGGCTATGACTTCCAAGGACAAAAAGGATCGTACATCAGAACTGAAGTACCGACCCCAAATTGTTAGACACTACCTCAGTTGTGTTGTGCAGATTACTCTCTTTGCATTTCTTGCCCTCTGCATATCACAGGGATGATCTCAGACCTCCTACCTAGAAACATGTCACAGCAGTCACATATTTCCCACCACTCTCACTGTCACTCATCCCTGAGCCACTCTCCCATGGAAAATTAATAAAATATGGGTTGGGCTCTGGGTGTGGCCTTTGTTTCGGTGAGCCACCATCTTGGCTGGATTTAGGACTCCTTGGCTGCCCATAACTGTATATATGTCTTAGTGTCTTTATTCTCACCTTGGGTTGCACTGGACATGGTAGAATGGAATTAACTCACTAGAATTCCAATAACTTCTCCTTGGGATCACAAATATAAACCTTCCTGGGCCACAATGAGGATGGGAAAGGAATCTCTATAATGGAGAGGCTCCAGGGAGTACAGGACTAGAGCTATCCCTCTCCTTCAGGGCCCAGGAGAGAGCAATATTGAGAAAGATTGAGTTGTTGATCCAGAGTGGCCAATGAACAGCCTCAAAGAACAGAAGACTGGTCTCCCAAACTAGACTATCAAGTCCAAGAACAAGTTTCCTCGCTTCTCTCAGGACCCAGTAAGAAAGCAGAGGTGGGAGGTAGACTGTTGAGAGGTGCTAGCTAGGGCTACAAATACCTACCAAGCAGACAGCCTCTGTGCATTGGAACCTGAGAGCACAGAGCTGCCTGAGAGAGGAGCGAGTGGTTTTCAGAGCAAGTGAGCCTCATTCCAGCAACTTGCCGCCCTGGCTCCACAATAAATCACCTGGGAAGTTCAAGAGGCTCTGATTAACTAACTCATCTGAAGTGAAGCTATGGTACAGGCAGTTTTTAAAGTTCCAGGTGATTCTAATATAAAGGACCAGCCTCCATGATGTAGCCAGTTACTATGGTGTAGACCTGAAGTGTTCCCCAAAAACCCATGCATCACCCACACCCCTACCCCCTGCAAGCCTGGCACTACTGGGAGATGCAGGAAACTTTAAGAGTTGGGACCTAGTGGGAGATGTTAAGGTCACTGGGGACACGCCCTTGAAGGGGATTCAGGGACCCTCCTCTCTTTTGCATCTTCTCCTTCACTCTCTGGCCATGACATGAGTAGTGTTGTTCTACTGTATGCTCCCTGCATGATGTGCTACCACAGGCCCAAAGCTATGTGGCTAACTAATCACAAACTGAAACCTTTAAAACCGTGAGGCAAAATATACCTTTTCTCTATAAACTGACTATTGTGAATATTTGTTGCAGCAACATAAGTCTGACTAACGCACCAAACTTTGTTTTTCAAATGAGATACAGAGACCTGTCCAAGGCAGCCATGGCTGCAACCCTAGCAGGCAAAGAATAGTGGGAGGGGGTGCAGTGGGGTGGGGAGAAGGGTAAGCACCTAGTTATCACTGAGGAGGAACTGGCAGGAAGTCACTCATTCAGAGGGCAGAGGAGAACTATTAGTGGCCTCAAGAAGAAAGAGGGTACCAACAAACATTTTAAGGAAACCTCACTTCTGTGATTTGCAGGGGTCTTAACCATCCAGTGGGAAGGTCTGTGCACAGATGATCACAGTCCACTCACTCTTCTGCAGGACAAGAACGATGCAAAGGTTCCTGACTTGTGGCCACCTATGGTCACTACTGGTTTGGGTGCAATCTGCCAAATAAATCTAAGCCCCAGACTCAGTCATAGCAAGTGACCAGGGAAGCAGAGGGGAGAGATGGTGCTGCTGCTGCCACCAGCTGACCAGAACCTCTGGGACAATCCTTTGAACAGGCACCCGACCTTTTAGTCATGCTCTACAGATCCAGTGAGAGAGCTGCATCCCAAGCACCTCTCCAAGAGGGTGAATTAGAGAAGATGCCTTGAGCTGCCTCTCTGGAGGTTCTAACAGGCCAAGACAAAGAGCTGCATCCCTTGGGCTCCCCCAAGGGCAGCCAACTTCCCCATTGGATTTCAACCATCTTGGGGCCCCTCAATGGGAAAAAGAGGGGGACTTAACAGTTTTCCAAGACTTAGGAGACGTTGACGATGTGCTTGGTGACTCATGCTTGGCATAGGTGTGGTCAGTAATGTCACAGTGTGTGACTGTGGTGGCTCAGAGGATGAAAAGATTACTTGGAGATGAGACTCGGTCGGAACTCTTAAGAGTCCTGTCTTGGCCTCCACCAGGAGGGAGTCTCAAGGGAGCAGTCCCGAATCAAGAGCTCAATGGCTTTTATTGCAGGGAAATACTGTACAGGAAGAAAAACACCTTAGGTGTCAAGGGGGTCTGTTACGTGACATTTTTTAGGTTAATCTAAGCAATTTATCAGGAAGGGGGAAGGAAAGCAGCCAAACCTAGCATGCTTCCCTAATCTTTAACCACACATTCCAGGGCCTACAGGGCTTATGCCTGTAGGCCCCTTCATAACCATTCATTCTTCTGGCCAAGCCTCACACACAGTAATAAGGAGTGGCTGTGGCGAACATCTCACCTCAAATTGTGAGCATTTATAATACGGGCAGGGTTGGCCAGAGCCCTTAAACAATGGCATTTAAACAACAGCAGGGCCACACTCATTCTGACCCTGTTTTATCAGTGTAGACATGTCCTTTACTTTCTTGTTGATTTATTAAACCTGCTGGTCAGCTAGACATGATGCTATGCTCTACCCAAGAGGTGAGCATGAAGGTGAACAGCGCGGCAACTGTGCCTAAAAACACATTCAGACCAAAGACGCAGGCATGGTGTAGGAAGTAGATCCCTTGCAGTGGCGGGGGTGGGGGGAGAAGCAGATATAAAGCACGTACCTTGGGAAGAATGGTTGAAGGTTGATGATGGATACATAAGAGTTTTTAAGAGATAAGGGCAAAGCATTCCTGGCAGGTGAAACAGCAAAAGCAAAGGTCTGGAGGTGGGAATGTATAATGGTCATGAAAGCAAACAGCCTGTTAGCAGACAAGGTGAGAGAAGACTGACCTCAGTCCTTGTGCTAAAAAACCCAGCCCTCCAGTCTGACTGTCAACACGAAGAGAGCAAAGGCAGCCATCCATCACCCTGACCCAGGCTGCTGTCTGGGTGTCTTAATAAACCCTGGATGGTTTTCAGACACCAAGATATAACTTCTCTGGGGTCCAGAGCACCAACCACTAAGAGCCTGCCCACAAATAAGAAACCTTCCTGATCTGATGCCTAGGTGGCTGGCATCATCACTGGCCCTAGGAAATCACAACTTTCTAGTATACTCTTTCGTTGGATCTTGATTTTCCATATTTCATCAATCCAGAGATGTACATTTCTCCGCATGTTGGCCTGGCAGGGATGGCTCAATGATCACTGGCTGTCGAGGAGTGTCCCCATCTGTAGAAAGGGAAACAATGACCACTGGGTACAGAGACAGTGTGCTCTAAGAGGCGACAGTGTGAGAAACACAGGCATTGATGAGTAGGAGTCATATAGACATTCAGTACTTGGGTTGTGGAGTCTCTTGATTTCATTTATATTTTCTTTTGACACTTGTATAAGCCTTAGACTTGACAGACCCTTAGATGGGATGAAATTCAGCACATCGCTCTGAATGCCAAGGCTTGAGAGGCCCATTGCTTTCTGAAGAGGAAAAGCAATCAAGCCAATGAAAATAATGAGAGCTGCAGGCCTCAGACCAGAAGCCAGACCTGAGACCCGCGATTCAGCATTCTTTCCATGGCACCAGGCAGCTCAGTGTCTCCACTTCGGTCTCTGACTATTCTTTCCTCCATGTGGAAGCAGCTCTCTGAAGCTTTCAGGTAACAGTGCTCCCCAGCCACTGGGAAGTCCTACATGAAGATCCCTGAATAGCACCCCCAGCAGATCCACTCTGAGACCAGCTCCATGCTGGTGTTTCTCACTTTCCTCAAGTCTGACTTCTGCAAAGACATAAGGGAGAAGTTAATCTCAGCCTCTTTTTGCTGGTGGAGGCAATGGAAGCCGGTGCTGTATCAGCTAGTGTGTTACTAGGGAGAGAAACCTAGCGATCACAGAGCCACCCCTTGATTTTCCAAGTGAAGAGAGGCAGTCACTGCCCCAGGGCTACACACAGCAGAGGCAGGATAGAGGTGCAGACCCCTGGGTTCATTTTTCAATTTTCTTTCTTCTGTTCCACAGCAGATGGGCAAAAAGCAAGCCGGCTTTTTGCTTAGTCTAGGAACAACTTCATTCTGTCCTGTTGGCACCTGGAAATCCTAGGAAGATTCTGATTTTTGTCACTCTCTGCACTCAGGTTAGGGGAACTCCAGCCAGGCAGCCCTGAGAGTGAAGCCAGGAGGGAACATTCTAGGGGTCCCCATCGAATGGCTAAGAGGTCTTCCTGGAGGGAGACCAAAGGGACCAAGCACGGCAAACACTCTGGGGTTTCCTCTTCCCATCTTTAGTCACTTCCCATTTCACTGGTGAGCCAGAGAAACAGCGGAGCTGGGTCAGTCTGGGATAGCCATGGGTGAACTTGAGCTCTCTTCTTGAAACCTAGAACGAACTCCACCCAAACCACTCATGTCCAGTCATTAATAAAATCACTGGCAGTGACACATGTTTTCTCAGACAACTTTCCAGATCCCAAGCAAGCTGCAGGAAGTCTGGGGTACCTGGCACTGGCCCCTCCAGTCCTCAGTGTTTGCAGTGGTTCCTAAGACCAACAGTGCCCAGAAGTGACCCTGAGATCTGAAATTCAGGGAATCCAGCTGTAGAGCCTGGTCCCTTCTCTCTTGTGTCTATCACCACATGCACTACCCACCACATGCCACAGAGGGGACAATGTAGCCCTTGCTGTCACCCTGTGTCCTCCAATAGTGACACCTAGCTCCAGACTCACGCAAACACTCAAGAGGGATTCATGCTCACTGCTCTCTTTCCTTTTGTTCCCACAAGCCACCCACTAGTCCTGGTGACACTATCTCCCATAAGGATCCTTAATGTACCCACTTGTTGCCATTATCTACCCAACCTTCTGTCATCTATCACCTGGAGACTCCCAAGACCTCTTGGCTATTCCTGACCTCTGCTCTGCCTCCTACAGAACAATTAGGAAAATCTTATTAGAACACAAGTGCAATTGTGTCATGCAGCTCAACACGCACACCCTTAGCTTCCCTTATGGTTGAAATAA
>RJWT010048012.1:0-11149 GCA_004365215.1 Cuniculus paca | reverse complement strand
TGTAAATTAAATAGTACAATCCTTGAGCCTCATAGCCATCACAGCAACAGTAGTAACAAACATTTACCAACCAAATAGCATGTGTGGGTCATTGCCCTAGGTCCAGCTCTCTAGGGCTTTAAATCTGTGGAATGTAATAGTTTTATCTTCAGTTTTTCCATCTCTGTAGAAACAAACTGTGTATCTTGAAAAGCAATATATATTTGCAAGCAAACATTAACATTAATAAAAATAATGAACACTTATGAGTGCTTTACAATGTGCCAGAAACTGCACTAAGCCTTCTGCATAAGACTTACAGCAGCCTTGTAAGATTGGTACCATTATTAGAATCTCTACTTTGCAGACAAGGAAACAGAGTTACAAAAAGGTTAAATAATTTCCCCAATGTCACACAGTAAGTGGTAGAGTTGGCTTTCAATTCCAGGTATTCTATCACTAAAATTTTCAAAAACCATTCTATCTTAGGCAATAAATGCTTTCAATTTTTTCTTCAACTCTCAAGAGACCTTAATTTCAAGAACAGGAAACTCAATGTATTATTTATAATTTTGCTGAATTGGTAAATATAAATTATGTTTTGTATGACTATTCCTTTAAAAATAACTTTATTCTTTTGCAAATGGGAAGGGGACCAAGAGATAGAGTAGTTCAGGCTGGCCTTGAACTCACTATGCAGCCCAGGCTTGTCACAAATTGCAGCAGTTTTCCTGCCTCAGTCTTCCCAGCACTGGGATTATAGTTGTGTGCCACCATTCTGGCTTTTTTTTTTTTTTTTTTGTCTCTTTGAGACAGCATTTCACCATGCTGTTCAGACTGGCCTTGAGCTCACTCCATAGCCCACATTTTGCTATGCAGTTCAGGCTGGCCTTGAGCTCACTTCTGAAACTAGAGAATAGGAAAATTACAAAACTCTGATTTGATTAGATTAAGGAGAATGATGGCATGTTTGACATATTATGCATTGATATCAATTGTCCCTGTGCTGAAATATTATGTGGGATTTCAGATATCCATAGGCTTTCATATAATATTTATTTTAAGAAATTAATGTATGCAAGGATAGCTTTTTTGGTTTTGCTGTGTCTACATGGACAAATGGACTGAATTCCAACCCTTACTTGTTGATTAGGAATTTTGCTCAAATGTGTGTATTAGGCTGGGCACTCTTGCTATGAAACAGAACTAATGAACTTTTGTTCATATTGGAAAAAACAATAATGATGTGATTCTTTATAATCCCTCTGGAACAAAATATTATTTTTTATCTGTTTGACAAATTCAAAGCACAGTTGAGACAAAAGAGACGAAGAAAAGGGAAGCAGGAGAATAGAAAGTAAAAGAAGGAAGTGTCTGGAAAAGGGAGGAAAATGTTCTTATTTGGATTATGGTAAACTGCTCCATTTTGGAGATAGAATGGATATTTACAGATACTAATTCCCCAAGACAAAATGACAAGAGCAAGAAAAGAGCAACTAAGCAAAACATTAAAACTGGGAAGCTAAATTTAAAAAAGGAGAACTGGTACATAGCTAAGGGAAAATAGTAGCCTTCACTGTATGCTGAACACTTGGGTCAAAGCCCTTTGACTTTGTATTCATTCCCCACAGAGTCTTTAGCAAACATTTGAAATGCTGGAGCATATTCAGTGTGGAAGCACAAATAAATCTCGGTGGTGTGTGAGGCAATAATGAAAGCTTCCCTCCAGGGGTAGTGGTGCATGCCTGTAATCCTTGCTACTTGGGAGGCAGAGGCAGGAGGATCACAAATTCAAGTCCAGGCTGGGTACCTTAAAGAAAATCCTGTCTCAGAACAAAATAAAAAAAGGCTGAGAACAAAGCTCAGTGGTAGAATATTTGCCTAGCATTATTGAGACCATGGGTTTAACCCTTAATACTGCAAAAGGAAAAGGAAAAAAATTTGTAGTTACTGGTAGTCAGCTCAAAGATGAAATATTTTTCTATCTCATTCTTTCAAATCACCTGATGTTATAACATCTGTGACATGATGACACTGAAAAACAAGCAATTTGTAAGTAATGATTACTCAGCAATGCAACTCTCCCACCAAACAAATAAATGCTTCATCAATTCAGAACAGAATTAGGGGTTGCTTCCTTTCCTCTTGAGAATAAATCCATTTTACTTCAAATTCCAACAACTCAGAACTTGGACTATTTCATCCAACTTTGAGTTAGACTTACTTTTATCATATTGCTCTAGAAGAAATGTTTGCTAAGCACATATAGGAGCAGATTAAACCTACTTCGAAATTAGATTTTAGAAAAATTTTAATAGAAATTTTAACTAGCTAATTATTCAGGAGAAACTTATAACAGTTATTTTGGATTAGCTAATTTGTTTGTTAAAACAACTCTGTATTTGTACTTGTTATCATAGTTATGTAATTGAAGTGAATAAAACTTCATTCCTAAAATATCTTAACAAGGCTGAATGGATAGATTAATATCTCATGACAAACAATGCCGCTCTAACCATGTCACTAAACCATGGTAGCTGAGTGCAGTTTTACTGTATGAATTTTAAAGCATAAATTTAAATCATTTGTTACATCATCTATATCATTTGAGAATTCAAGGATAATTCCTTGTTAGGAAACATTATAATATGTCACATTAAGAGATCTAGAAAAAATTCTATTATAAAATAATCCTCATTAATGACAAAATGTTTTAGTAATCTAGGAATAAAATTCCTTAACATATTGAAATGTATCTATCAAAAACCTGGAACAATCCCTACTTTTACTAATAAAATTTTAGGAGCATTTTTACAAAGGTAGTGAACAAGAAAAAGTGTTCACTATCACTTTTTTTCTAATAGTACAGGTTTGTAGTACATAATGGTTACCTTTTTTGTGGGGAAGTGGGACACGTACATAACAATCTTAATTCCTTTTTCATCTCCATCCCTTTTCCTTTCTGTATGGGGAGCAAGTGTTCTGAACACCAATTATGAAAAAGGCTATCTTTCCTCCAGTGTATTTTTTGGCCCCTTTGTCAAAGATCAGATAGCTGGATGTGGTTGGGGTTGTTTCTGCATCCTTTATTCTGTTCCATTGATCTTCATGTCTATTTTTGTGCCAGTATCATGCTGTTTTTATCACAGTAGTTTTGTGATGTAACTTCGGGATTATGATGCCTCGCATTTTTCTCTTTTTACTCAGGATTGGGTCTGTTTTGGTTCCATATGGATTTAGAATAGTTTTCTCTCATTCTGTGAAGAATGATAGGGATTGCATTAAATCTGTGTATCAATTTTGGAAGTATAGCCATTTTGACTATATTGGTTCTGTCTTTTCAGAAACAGTGGATATCTTTTCATTTTTTGCTGTCTTCTTCAATCTCTTTCTTCACAGTACTGTAATTTTTGTTGTAGAGGTCTTCCACTTCCTCAGTTAGGTTAATTCCTATTTAATTCACTCCTGTTGTTTAATACTTTTTTAGTACTGAGTTTATGGGATTAACTGATTCAAAAGCACAAGAAAATGAAAAAAAAATTGAAGGCATGATCTGTATCAGGAAGATATGATAACATGGTAAGAACAAAGAGTTTTCAGTTCTAGATTATGCCATGGTTTAAATAATAAGTTGTTCATCAACAGACTTACAAAATGCCAGTTTTCCAAGGAAGGCAAACATGACATTGGCGTGAGTCACTCCAGGGCCTCCTCTCTTCCAGGCTTATAGAGTCATTACAGTAAATCCCCTACTTACTGAGTTCCCTTCTGATATTTGTAAGTCAGATTCATTCACAAGTCCCACAAAGTGAGTCTTACATACCTTTAACTATGTTTAAATTATACAATGTAAAGCATAAAAAATGACCACACACACAAATACTGTACACTATTGCACTGTACAGTGAGCACACAGAAGGACAACTATAACAATGTCCAGCAGATAAGTAAGCTTCTTCTACAATTTGTTTCAGTCTGGGGATGTCTATTGGTATTTGTAAAAGTTCACAACTTGGATGTTTGTAAGTCAAGGCATTACTATATTGTCTATGCAAGTCTAGTGAATAACTACAAAGCAGGAGTACAAAGTGGCATGGTTTTTTATTTGGGTCCTCCTTATAATTTTAGTATATATATATATTTATTGTTTAAAAATTATAAATGCAAAATATGTTTTTATAAAAACTAAAATGAGGGAAAACAGCATAAAGTAGACACAGTCTCCTCCTCCCCACTCCCAACCCTCACTCCCACTCTTCAGTGGTAACCAATACTTAACAGTGTGATGATGTACAACCTTCCAAAAATGTCTATCCTATGCATTTGCAAATTATACTGAGGTTTTAAAAAATAAAATCATATGACATAACTTTATAAGATTGAAAGACACATTTTTTTCATCAATAATATAATTTGTACGTTTTTCTATGTTTGTAAGCATACAAACATGGTTTACTACCAGGATCTTTGTGTCCCGAGCAGAATGCCCATTCAAGGGGACAAAAACAGGTGGACATTGACACCCCTGGTTGTGAACATGCAAAGTTGCACCCATCCTGGGGGGCGGCTTTTGTAACTCCTACAGAGGTGTCACATGAGCAACCAGGAACTGCTTAGTTAGAGAGTTGCAAGATACTTTATACATAATAATTCTGAAATATTTTTCTTTTTTTCTTTTTCTTTTTTTTTGCAGCACTGGAGATTGAGCTCATGACCTTGCGCTTGCCAGGCAGTCACTTAGGCCCCTGAGCTAGATCCCCGGCCCTGAAATATTTTTCTTTATTTGTGGTGCTGAGGATCAAACTCAGCCTCATGCATGCTTGGCAAACTCTCTACCACTTAGCTACAACCCAATCTCCTGCTTAAATATTTTTAAAGGAGGGTATAGCTGAAGAAAATAATCCTGACCACACAAAACTTGATATAAAATCTGTCAAACATTCAGCTTGAATAGAATTGTAGCAATCTACCACCAACTCCTTCAGAAATCTGAATGAATGATTTGAGGGTTGAAATCACCAATGATGTTTATTTCTAATATGAGTCAGTTCAGCTCCATTTCCTATGTGCCTTTCAGATGGATTCCTGGGAGATTCCAGTCTCTGTGCTTTTCCTAGTTTGAGATTTTAATAATTGAAAGCTATTCACAACATTTTAAATGTTAAGATAGTGGTTTATTGTTGTTGCTTACTTCTGGAATTCTACTCAGCAGTTTCATTACAGTCTAAATGAATAAACATCTATAACACTGAATGCGTGAGCTCTTATGACAATTCTCATTCAAGGCCTGCATTTACTTCTATGGTACTTACTTCCAGAAAAGCATTTGAAGAGGCATCTCATTAGGGGTGCCCTAAGGATCACTCTCCTCCACTAATCTCCCTTTGAGGCCTATAAAATGTTAGGGAGGACGCTCGAGTGCTCCAGGTTTTTTACCCAAAGTGTTTACTTTCTGTTTTTTATTAGTTTCTTTAATTCCCTTGCTTGTCCCAAATTGGTACATTTTAATTGTGTAAATGCTGAGTAAAAACCTGCAATTATGACACAGATACAGTATGTCCTTAAATTTAAAGCAGTTAGTTATCAAAAGCAAATGGTTGCTGAATCTTGCACCAGAATGAGCCTGCTCAATATTGACACAGTGAATTGTTCTGAGATTAAACCACAAAGAGAAAAGCAGGCGGAGGTTCAGTGAGTGACAGGGCTTTATGGTGTGGGGGGGCAATGTCTCCCAGGGGGAGAGTTCATCTTCTTACTCAAAGAGACGCCTTCAGGGATCATGTAACTTGAATTCCCTATGAATTCAGTGTCATCTTAGCTTGACCAGTTCTGGAAGAACATATTAACCTCCGCTCGTGATTTTCAGAAAACCATTCTAATTTAGCAAGTAATTATGGGTCACATGTAGGACAAAGAGCTAGATAATCTTGGATTACCCACAGGAAGCTTTGTCTCCAAGGCAACCCCCAATGGAGGGGCTGTTAATGTGAAGGCCGGTCGGTTAATGAACTGGGAAAGGTAACTGGCTCCCGAACCCGTTAGAGCCAGAGAAATGGACATAACAATTATATTGCTATTGAAGGACTCTGGGTTAGAAAATGAATGCTTCAAAAAGCCAGTTGAGGAAAAACATTTAGAGAATGGATATAATTGTCACCGTTCTGCTAGACAAAGCCTGCACATCTACACTTGGCCTATGGGGAGTTCAAGCCAGGTCAATCTTTATTTATGAATTTTTTGGAGTCTCCAGCTGAATACATTGGTTTCAGCACTTTCTATAACCTAATTACCCCAAAACCTGTTTTTTTCCTGAGGGGCAGCCTCTGTTACCACATCAGGCTGGGAGAGTGGCCTAAAGGACATTTAGAAGAGCGAACAACTGTGGGATTGTGCATTAGAGTCTTTGATGCCCCAAGCTGGACTAAAAAGTAAGTAAGACAAGGAGGCACAGATAAGGACTCTGAGAGGATTTAGGTCAGGTTGGTAAAGATGGAAGAAAAGAGTGCAGGTGACCTAGCTAGGGAGATGCTGTGATAGGTGAGAAGAAAAACAAAAACGTGCGTAAGAAACTCTAGAGAGCCAGAATAGGAAATTCAAAATTCAGGAGCCCTCTACTTGTGTATTTTCTCTTGTTTCAATTCCAATCTCCCTCTCTCTCTCACTCTCCTTCTCTCTCCTCTCTTTCTCTCAAAACCCTTTTTAATGAATGAATTTTGTACTCTATAGTCTGCTCTTTATAACTCTATGATCCCTTATTAATTCCATGTGCATTGACAGTGTGATTTGCCTGTTTTAAGTCTTGTAACTTGAAAGATTAGGTGTTGCTTTAGGAAAGTAGGCTAAAGATAAAGGAATTGCTTTAATTGATCTGAAATGTCCCCCTGAGGCCTGTGTTGTGAAAGTTTTTCTCCCCACCCAGTTTGGTTCTATTGAACAGTGGTGGAAACTTTAAGAAGTGGACCTCCTCCTCCTCCTCCTTCTTTCTTCTTCATCTCCTTCTCCTTTCTTTTTCCTCTTCTTCTTCTTCTTCTATCTTGGTAATGAAATGAATGGTTTGCTCTGACATAAACTCCTACCATGATATGCTGCCCTAGGCCTAAAGCAAAAAGGGTAGCCAATCATAGACTTTTCAGTTCCTAAAACCACAGCCAAAATAAACCTTCTGTCTTTGTAAGCTGATTGTCTCACATATTTGCTATAGTAATAGAAAGTTACCGAACACAGGAATGAACACTCACTGTTGAGAAAAAAAATGTGGCAAAGATAAAAGAAGACCTATCAACAAGATTGGCAACTGCACAGACAGAAATGCAAAAATACTTTTTGTTTACTGGAGACACAACATGAGAGGAAAACTTCTTAGATGGGGCAAGGTAAAGTATGCCGTTCTTCTGACATATTCACACAACTGTGTGTTTGCCAAGAGAAATGGAAGTGGCAGAGGGGAAGGGGGTATCCTGTTGTCTTTTCTTGAAGTATTTGTGAACAGGTTTTAAAGTGCTAAAGTGGAAAATAGATTTGGGGGCACAGAAATGAATGGGCTGAATGAGAGGCTGGGACCAATTGCAATAGTTGGCTTATGGTTGTTTAGATGACCTGGGAGTCTTCACGGAGGTGCCCCATGTCTGCAATGCTGGTAATGATTGGTTATCTTCTTTGGATTAAATTCCATGTATTCATGGCCATATATGAAAACCATGGAGACAATACAAGAAATAGGGCCTGAAATTATAATGAATTCATTAATTCACTCACAAGTATTTCTGACACACTTTTATGAATATTGCCAATTGTAGTGATGTTCTGGGCATTAGCCACAAGACAGTGAAAAGATTGACAAAGTCTTGGTGCTGTAGTCCTTTGCATGCCATTGAAGAGAGATACACAATCTCAGGGGAGCAAAAAGGGGTGACTCCTTCAATGTCCATCAAAGAGGATAATGGCGACACGCCTACAACAAAAGACAAATGATCAAGAGGAAAGTATGACATGTGTCTGGTCATGGTTTTATGTGACACTGAAGACTCACAGCTTGGGGTGAACTATCCATTTTTATGCTCAGGTTCAATAAAACCGACACCTGTAGAATGTGATTGGACAAAAAGGATCAGAGCTAATGGATATGACAGAGACAGTAATGCTGTCTGTACAGACCTTTCTTGGCACCTAAGTTTTGGCATTTCTCCCCACAGTCTGGGCTCAGAGGGTAGGAAGTATTTGAAATGGGCATCTTATGACCTACGATGAGACAAGGAAGGCCAGATGATTCGTTTATAACCAACTCTGAGGCAAAAAGGTGGGTTAAGGTTAAAATAATATTTTTAGTGTTTATGACTGTATTAAGGAGAAAAGATTTGTATTTTATATGCCCCACAACGAGGAAGAGAAATTCCAGTTTCCGTGCTTGGATGGAAAGGAGGGGAGGAGACGGAGAGAAGGAAAAAGGCAGAGAGAAACTTGAATGCTTTCTAAGGACTTCATTTTGGGGTATCATTTTCTGAGCCCCAAGATAATAAGATTGTCAATAACTTTGAGAAAGTTTCAAAATGTAAACTTGATAAGTGCTGTGAAAATAAACAAGATCAGAGAAATGAGACAGAGAGTGGCCAGTGGGGTTGGGTGGGTAGGGAATCTGGTACTTTAGAAGATGGCTCTGGGAAGACTTCCTCATGAAGGGACATTTGATCTGAGGCTTGAGAGATACAGAGCCAGCCAGGTAAGGATAAAGAGGGAGAGTGTACCAGGAAAACAAGGGCAAAGGCCCCTAGGTGGAAGCGCCATGTCATAGCATGTCTGGAGCCAAGAGAAGCCCAGAATGACTGGCATGTGGTCAGAATGGGGAGAAGGGGCTGGAAGGGTTGGCACAGCAAGGAGAGCGAGTTGTATTCTAATGTCAGTGGGTAGCGACTAGAGAATTGCAGGCAAGTAACTAGTATAATTTTTCTATGTAATCTCTGCTGATAAATGAATTAACAGCACTTAGGGGATTGTCAAATATCTAAGATCTTAGGTCTCACTGCAGATCTGACTGTATTAGAATTCTAACAGAGAACACTGATAGGTCTGATCCCTCCCTGTTTGCCTCCAGCTGCCCAAGTTCCTGCAGTGGCTGTTTCCAGCTGCCTGAGTCCCAAGACAACGCCCACACATGCTTTGCCACCCAGCTTGCACTGCTAGAACATAGTGCACCTGGCATGACAAAACATTAGTTGCTGTGTCAGCCACGTTGCCACGTAGCCATTGCTATCCACTCCATAAACTTGAGTTAGACTGTCCTTTGGAGTTACACCAGGAGGTGTCAGTCAAAATTCTCAAATTAAGGTAGGCTGTGTTCTTTTACTGGGTCACCACCATTTACCTAATAGACACTTGTGTACATAAAAGTTGGAGAAATGTGTGATTTAAAAAGACTCTAAGGGCCACCCACTGAGACAGTTATAATTTTTCTTTAAAAAAATAAATAACAGGGCTGGGGATGTAGCTCAGTGGTGGAGCACTTGCCCAGTACATGTGAGGCCCTGGGTTCAATCTCCAGCATAAAAAAAGTAAAGATAAAATTTTAGAAAAGAAAAACAAAAAATGTTGGTGAGGAGCTAGGGAAATCTAAACACCGAACACTCATGTATTGATGGAAAGACTGCAAAGCAGCATGACCACTGTGGGAAAGAGTTTGGCTATGCCTTGATAACACAAACATAGAGTTAACCCACTTAGAACAATTCTACTTCAGGGTCTACACCCAAATGAATAAAAAACATCTTCAAAGAAAAGCTGGCACATGAATGTTCGTAGCAGTAATCTTGGTAGTTCTCTTGCTTTCTTGACCTTCTCCAATCAGATAGGTGGATATTGGTACATGATTGAGTATTGATATGCAATATGCTTTTCTTAGTAGTAATGCACAGGAGCTTTTCATGTATTTAACTGGTTGTAACAAGTTTGTGTCTGATCAGTCCAGGGCCAAGGTGGGTAACATGCTATTCCCAGAGTACACGGGGTTACAGAGCAGGAGCCCTGAGCTCTAATCTTGCCATTGGCATGACCTACGAAGTAGTCACTTATTTTCTGGATCCTCCTTTATGGTCTTCAAATTCCCCCTTTCAGACTAAGATGCTGTGATTTTAATCCTGGCTCGCACATGCCTAGACCCCATATAAAGATATTTTCCCAATAAAACCAATTGAATAATTGCATGACTAATTCAACTAGTTTTATGTCTGTGCAGCTTATTTTATCAAGTGAATTCATAAAACAAAAAATGTTAAATTGCATGTTCTGGGTTTTATTGTCATTATTTAAATATAGTCACTGAACTGATGAAGGCCACATGGATTGACCCTTCTGCTTGCTCTTTCAGAAGCTGCGGCCAACTGGCAAATAGCTTCCCCAGCCTCCCGCTGGAGCATCTGCTAATGCTCTGCAGATTACCAGGGCCCCTCTGCCTCCACCTCACTTGCCCTCCTTCCTCAGGCTGCTCATTAACTCATTAGAAGCTGCTACAATAGCAACTGGGGGAGGCTCTGCTGTCTGACTGGAGCTCAGGATTTTCCAAGTACCTGCCTCAGTATCACCTGGGTTTTTAGGTAAATTTGACTGTGCACTCTGGCATGGCAAACAGAGGTACTGTGCATTCCCCTTAGCATTGATCACACCATCAGGAATCAGTGAATTCTGTACATAGGTTTTTGTGTAATGTCTTCCTTGTGCACTGAACCATAAATCTCACCAGGGCATCCTGTTACATTTTGCGCAGTCCCTATCCTGGGCACTCAGTGTTTGGGCATCCGAATGCTAAATGCACGAGTGAAGGAGTGACCAAGTAAATCAGGTTGATGGACATTGCCTGGACATAGTCACCTTCCTTTTGGTGTACAAATTGTCCATGTATAATCAAAGAAAGAGTTCCCCTCAATTTAAGGCTGACATGTAAGGCTAGGTGTCAGTACAGGTGTGCAAATGTATGTATGTGTGTGCATGCATCCAATGGGTCTCTCCTTTTCTCATCTAACATACTCAGAAACATCAAAGTAGAAGGCTAGAAATTTCCTTGTCCTGTGACTCTACACACTGTTAAGAAAAAATAGCACCAATCTGTTGATCAAAGACCCAGAATCTGATGCAGATTCGATCAACTTTGGTGACCTGCAGAATTTTGACTGAGCCCAGCACT
>RJWT010048011.1:0-11211 GCA_004365215.1 Cuniculus paca | reverse complement strand
ATCTCATTTACAGTGGGCCCCTGTGCTCTGACCCCATCTCCTCTTCAGCACGCTCTGCCTCCCTCCTTGGCCCGACTTCAGCCATGTAGGCCTCCTTGCTGTTGTACACCCCTGCTGGCCTGACTGTGGCGTACACTGCTCCCTCAGCCTAGCATGCTTCCCAAAGGATGTCTGGCTCATTCCCCCACTTCCTTTGAGTCTTTTCAAGTCTTCCCTGAACCACCTGTTATAATACAAGGAGTGAGCAAAACACGTGGGAATGTTTAAATAAAAAATTGCATTACAGTAAAAGACACATTGCCATTGGTCCTCTCAAAGTGCCTCCCCGCTTCCTTCACGCACACTTATCCCCCGTCCATCTTGCCATTTTCTGAAGCACTTCTGGAAGTCTTCTTTTGTGTCTTTATGACGTGTGACCAAAAATATGACGAACACTGCTGCTGAGTGCTGTCCAATAGAAAGGCAAGCTCATAAAAATATCACAGGATGTTCACACCCACCTTATTTACCAGATCTGGTGCCGTACAATACCTAGGTCTTCCCCAAAGTCAAAATGACCATGAAAGGTAAACGTTTTGACTGGATTCAGGACATCCAGGCAGCCACAGCAGTGCAACTAAAGACACTCACAGAAGAGAACTTCCAGAGCCGCTTCAGAAAGAGGCCAGAACGACGGGATGAGTGCCTCAAAGGCAGAGGGAGTATTTTGAGAGGGGTTAATGGCAGTGCATCTTTTACCTTCACAAATATTTAAATGTCAGCATTCATTGTGTTGTTCAGTCACACCTCCTATTTTAATTTACTCTCAACTACTTCAGTATAACCTGCATGGCATTACACACATACCAGCGCCCTTACGCTTCAATTCTAGCCACGTGTCAGCCACGGTGCAGGGAAGAATGTACAGTTCAGCTGGATCCCTGGAGGAGCCACACTCTGGAGGACACAGCCCTGAGTTTCTATTGTTCACATCTCACACAACTACCAACACGTTGCTGATTAACACACGAAATGAAAAGATAGCTATGTTAGTGAAACTAGCAACACATTAAGTAACGCAGTGAAAGTTAAAAGTCAACTCTCTGGTGAAATTAAATTTATTTTGTAGCCTGGCTCAAATAATTGGCTAAAATCATTTAGGGACACTTTGCACTTTTAAGTACATGGGGTGAAAGAAGCCAAAGAGGTTCATAACCTCTACCTATCAGGATACTCTTGATCCCTAATCTGTTCCCTGTGCAGCTTTTGGTTTGGGAGGGTCTGAGTTACACAACCCCAAAAGAGGAGACAGAACCTCAAAAATGGAGGAAGATTGATGGGGCCTGGAACAGCCTCTGAGTCTGCTTTTACTAATGGTAATTTGGTCGGTGACCATCTTTAGCAGAAGCCAGGTAGAGATGTGCTTTGATTAGTCCCTGATAGTGACATGATGAGGGAGTGGGTCACTACCTCGCCGACCTCAGATTACTTAAAGGCTACTGTTATTTACAACAAAACAAAACAACCTTGCCAAACCCTCTTGTGCACTTGTAGTCCCAGTTTTGGGAGACTGGCACAGGAGGATGACAAGTTTGAGCCCAACCTGGACAACTTACCAGTTTAGTGAGACCCTGTCTCAAAATAGGTTGGGGATATAGCTCAGGGTGAATGCCCTGAGTTTGATCCTGATAACAAACAACAAATGCAAACAAATCTCAGAATTGTGTATATTCAGCTAGGCATGGTGATGCATGCATGTAATCCCTGTGCTGAGGAAGCTGAGTCAGGAGAATCACCTTGAGTTTTGGGCCAGGCTAAACTACAAAGTGAGTTCAAGGCCAGCCTGAACTGCATAGTGAAACCCTGTATCAAAAAGATAAAAAAAAAAGATATATATATATATATATATATATATATATATATATATATTATATTCAACCTGCTTAGGTTGTTTATAAGACCTACCTTTTTTAAATTTTAAACTTCTTCCCATGGTCCCTATCCTTCTCTGTGTTTATCTTTCTCAATAACTTAGCAACATCTGGCATATTATATATATAACATTTTAATTACAACTTTTTGGTGTTATCTATTATTTCTGTGTATCCATAGATAACTGAAGCTACATGGGACCAGCAATTTTTGTTTCCCTCTCTCTCTCTCTGATATATATATATATATATATATATATACCTCATATATATGTATCAGTTTTGTTCACTACCATAGCCTATTGCAAATAGTAGTGCCAGATATAATAGCAATGCCTGCAGCAAGTAATATCTTTGCTCCTGCCATTGGATTTAACATAATCAAACAAAACAAAAGAGAGTAAAACCCAACTCAACAAAACAATGGAAACAATATAGGACTTCAAAACAAGACCGTAGGGAATCAACAATGGCTACAACCTTCAGAAGGAGATCCCCGCTAGATGCCACACTGCATACTGCTATCCTCGGAACAGATGATCAAACCACTGGCCCTAGACCTGCAAGGTCAGTGAGACACCAAAGCACCACAGGCATCCAATTGCATTTCACTGCCATAGCTATCATCACAGCCTGTGTTTCTCCAGATAAGCCTGTCTCTTATGGTGGGTAGGGGGTAGGGGTGGGATTGGTACTTCTTGTTTGCCAGCCGGCATGGCAGAAGGGGCTGAAGTCTGGCTGTTCCCAGTCTGGTGGCGGCCCAGGCCACGTGCTGGTTCCCTTACTGGTGTGGTCTTATTCTCTCTGCCCCCCAGTCTGAGAACGTGGATTTTTGTTGTTTGCTTTTTCTTTTTTTCTTTTGCACAGGGTCTTGCTGTGTCGTTCAGGCTATACTTGAACTCACTGTATAGCCCAGGTTGGCCTCAAACTCATGGCAGTCCTCTTGCCTCAGCCTCCCAAGGGCTGGAATAACAAGCATGAGCCACTGTGCTCAGCAATATTTGTTAAATCAGTGAGTATAAGCAGATGAGAAAGTGCTTCAAGAGAACAGATATAATGCTAAAGGAGTTCAAAAGAAAACAATAAATTTTGGCCAGAGCATCAAGAAAACAGAACTTGGCTATGTCATGGAATAAAGATAACCAGTGTAGTTTGAATTTATAGACATGAATTTATCACAAGCCTGGCAAGCAGTGTCAATGAGACTCTTTAAACAGAAAGCGAAAGGATCAGATAAGATGTAAAAAAGGTTTCGCTCAAATTTCCAATTGATTCAGAAGTGAAGACTGAAGTCTCTCTTGAGATGGATTTTTGATTCTTGTTTTGCATCACTGAGGCGATTAAACAGAGCTAGGACTTGCATAAGTCTGTACGAGGAGTAAGCTGGGAGTAACACAGAGGCAAATTCGTACGTGTGTGTTCAGTTTGGCAAGATTTTCTGTACTTTCTCAAGAGATCCAAGAGAAGGGCACATGGGACAGAAAGGTGTGACCCAAAGTATTCGGGGAAAAAAGTACACATTCAAGGAGGCTCATGGCTCCAGCGAGTGGAACAAATTGTGATTCCTGACAAGGGGTAGGAGATGTTCGGAAGGGTTAGAGGTCAAACCACAGACCGATGAATGTGGTAGGCCAGAGAGGGCTAGGAAACATTTGTCACGAGGAAGCAGAATCAGTTGTGTGACTGAGGACAAAAGTTCTGGCTAAGAGGCTGGCACAGTATTCTAGGTGATGGGAAGTAAAATGTGACACCTAGAGACAGTGAGACAGGGACACATGCTACCAGGGAGGTGGTCAAAGAAGATGGCAGGAGAGTTGAAGATGGCTCTGGGAGAGGCCATGGTCAGTCCAAAGTCTGCTGACACATTAGCTTCCCCATGCTGAGCCTCCCCCAGGGCTCAGCCAGGAATCAAGTCAGACCGCGCAGTGATGGGGTGGTGGTCTGCAGGGATTAACTCAGTCTGGCTGAGTTTGCCACTGGGTGGGAGTGGAGGGCAGGAGGCCAGGAAATGCAACTCCCTGTGGTGAGCAGACAGTGTGGCCAGCATCAACGTGCCCCTAGCTGACACGATGGATCATTCTGGAGACTTAGGACCTGAGGGTCCAACGAGCTGGAGCAACCCCCCCGTCATCCAGAAGATGCAAGTCCAATGTGCAGCATCTGGTGCCCCTACCCAACTCACCTCAAGAATGTCCTGGCCACCAGACCAAGCCAAGAAAATGAGATTTAGGCAGTAAGAGCCCAGGTCTGGGAGGCACTAGGAGTAGAACTAGGAAATGATGGTGAAAGCCAGCCTGGGCCCCAGGCAGACCCAGTCTGAGGCTACTAAACAAACCACAGTGGGCAGGGGTTCTAGGTATGTGGCCAGGCTTGGCTGTAGATGGAGAAGTCTGGTGTCTCCACAGATAAAGTGGAAGAGACTGGAAAGCCCATGTCCAATCTGACAGTCCCTTCTCCAGCCCCTCAGCAAAGCCTCCAGCACTTAGGCTAAGGACTAACCAATGCTTATATAACCTTTGTTTGTTTTCTATTATACTGGGAAGAGAGCAGGTACTT
Organism: Cuniculus paca; assembly: GCA_004365215.1. Lineage (NCBI taxonomy): Eukaryota > Metazoa > Chordata > Mammalia > Rodentia > Cuniculidae > Cuniculus > Cuniculus paca. The sequence continues at coordinate 6,745 of RJWT010048011.1, read as the reverse complement.
CTGAGTACACAGAAGCCAAACAACTAACATACCTGTCCCTGCTCTGCAGAGTGACTTGCTTCTCTGCAGAGTGGTACCTTCTGGAAAGAAGGGAACCCGCAGTGAAAGGGTAGGGAAAGAGCAAACCAGGAAGACAGGACAGATGCTGGCCATCAATGGGCCTATTTGAGGTCATTCAAGGCCAAGGCTCAGTGTGCTGTAGCTGCCCTTTGCATGGCGTCCTTATCTCCACTACCTGCATTCCTCGGACGAGGGCATTGCCCCCAAGCACAAAGGAGCCCCAATATGAGTGGAGCAGGTGAGCCACAGAGAGATGTGGGGGTGGCCTTGGCAGGCACTGGATCCAGGGCTCTGAACACTCCTTGAGATTAAGAAAGTCCTTCTCCTACTTCAGGGATGTCCCACATACAATGCCTACTGGAGTGAGCAGAGGGCAGCTCTCCCAGCTGACCTGGAGCTCTCACCTTCTCCTGGACTCTCAAATGCTCTCAGCAATTGCTTCAGACTCTCCTGACAAAGGAACAACGGGCCACCTCCTCCATCCTGGGAAACTGCTGATCACTGGCAACCAACAGCCAGTGCAAGTGGCGGTGGCCTGGGGCCCAGTCCAAGGCTAGAGCATTCCCGTTTCAGTTTGGAGCCGCACTGGGTTCCCCACACTTCCACTCCTCTTTGTCTTGGGCCAAGTTGAGGGTTGGAGGCTCCCAGCCTGGAGATCATTAGGGAAAGAGCAGCTGTGAAACCACCTCAGCTGTTCTTGTGGGAACCTGGAAGAGAAGTGGGGATGAGGAGATCAAGGTCTTAACTGGGAAGTCAGAGGAGTCCTGAGGTGGGCACAAGCAGGCGACTCTGGAAAGACTGCTCACCTGACCAGAAGGAAAAGGATCCATCTGGTCTCTGGATGGTGTGTCCTTCAGAACCTCAGGGAGGTGACTGCACATTTGTGAGCCCAGAGTCCAACTATGAGACCTGGGTACTGGATATTCAACAGGCACCATGCCAGATTCTTTCACACCATCTCACTGAATCTTTGGGCTTACCCTCAGGTGGCATAATTGTCCATATTTCGCTGAAGAGGAAATTAGCGCTCAGAGGCATTAAGTAACTGATCTAAGGTCACACCACTGGGAAGAGTAGAGCTGGGGTCCAAATCCAGCTTAGGCTACCTCATGAACCCAGGCCATGCCTACCTCCTGGTGAGAGTAGAAGGAAGAACAATGTGGGGGAATTCAGGTTTCTATCTGGGGAAATGCTAGAAGTTATATCTTCTTAAGATACATATGTGACCATTTCATTGGATGGTATTCAACAATAGTACTCACTTTATTTTTGATCACACCTTATAAAGACCCTTATGAAGGAGGACTTGCAGAGCTGCTTCTGTAAATGATAGAAATGATGAGATAAATGTGTTTGGAAAGAGGGAGAGTATTTTGAGAGGGATTAATGGCAATATGTCCTTTACTGTAACTTTTTTTTAATTCTTTTAAAAAGATTCCTATGTGGAAGTCCTACCACTAGTAACTCAGAAGATGGGGTCTTTTAAAAGAGAATTAAGTCAAAGTGACATCATTAGGGTGAGTCCTAATCCAAAATGACTAATGTCCTTATCAGGTCATAGGTGCACAGAGAGAAGGCCACATGAAGACACAGGGAGAAGCCAGCTTACCAGCCAAGAAGAGAGTTCTCAGAAGACACCAATCCTGCCGCCATCTTGATCTTGGACTTCTAGTTTCTGGAACTGTGTGAAAATAAATTTCTATTGTTCAAGCCACCCAGTCAGTGGTAGTTTGTAATGGCAACCCAAACACACTAATACGAATTCCCACTTCGCTAAGTGTTATTTTTCAGACATGGCTTAGAGTATTTTCAAGGAGTTAAATTCAGAATAGAATTCCACTCAAGAGATAGGAAGGGAGGTTGGGGTATTACAGATATCTCCAAAGCCCCTTAACTAATATTATCCTTTTCATAAATCCCAGAATGTGGTATATACCTGTCAACTCTCTTTCCATTTTAATTCTCTGGACAATAACCACCCTCAGCCTCCTCCCAAAATAAGACTTGAAGGAAAATGACAGAAGGCAGTGGGTTAAACAGCCACTGACCTTTTATGTCCACAGGACTAACTGGCTTTTTGGGCACTGACTGGGTGGGACACCAGGCACCTCTTCCTGTGCCGTAACCTGGGCGACTGTAATATCGCAGTGAAATGTAATGTGTCCACACCAGGGTGCTCCCTGATCAGTTAGCACCCAGTGACTGTTGGGGACCATCACAATGATGCCAGACCAAAGATCTCTAACAACTGAGAAAACCAGTCTGGAGGTGGAAAAAAGTCAGCCCCTGAATTTTGCAAGTATTTAATTTGAGTACATCCTGTCATGAGTGAACATGAGTTAACACCCACAGAAAGGGTGGAGAAGAAAGCCCCTTTGAACTGCACAGGGTGAGGGAGGGAGGAAATGAGAGGCGTTACAGCAACGAACCCAGGGATAGAAGAGGAGGTTGGAAATGAATATTTCAAAAAGGAAAAATAGCTGGGGGTGTAGCTCAGCGACACAATACATGCTTAGCATATACAAGGCCCTGGGTTCAATCCCCAGCACCAAAAAGAGAAAAAGAAAAGAAAGAGAAAAAGAAGAAATAAATTTTACATAGTACATCTTCTGAAATATAAGAAAATCTCGGGGAATTTTGTTCAGAGAGAAAGTGTTAGGTCAAAGCTACCTTGTAGGGAAGGTTTAAGCCTGTCTCCAACATTTTTCTTGATTTATCAGTCAATAGTAAAGAAGGCACAGGAACAGGAATGCTTCTAAGTAAGAAAAAAATCTTTATTTTTAGCATTCTGCAGTTTGGTATTCTTCAGACTTGATAAATCCCAAGGGGAAATCGTGATCATTTTTAGAACCTATTTCTGTGTTTTATCCAATCCAAAGACTATGAAAGTAGTGTAATAGGCATGGTTTAATCCTCTGTCTCTCACCTTAAGCAATGACAGCGAAGTTATGCTCCGTCTTCAAACACACAGAAAAAGCTCTGCTCTAGAATAGCCTATACTGACATATGTGTAAAATATATAATGGCATGCTTTGTTTATTCTATCTTTATTCACATGTATAAAACAGAAGAGGAAAAAATATCTCTGTCTGACCTCATATTCTAGGAGAGAATATGTTCTAACCACACTTCATTACAAGTGTGAAAAACATGCCTTCTGAAAAGGAAAAAATGCATACGTTTGTAATGTCTGTGCCTCAGGCCCGGAAGTGACCCTTTAGCTTTGGTTTTGCTCTGAGTGGTCATGGACACACTCTCACACTCCAGTGTGACTGTCTTCAGGCATCTCGGCTGAGCGGAAACAGCTAGTTTGCTCAAAAATTCCAACGAAGTGCACAAGAGGATTAAGCCTGACTGTCAAAGCAGGATCAGAAAGCATAAGAAGCTCTTGGCCTTGTGAGGGTGTGGAGGGGGCTTCGGGACAGCTGGCTAGCCGGTGCAGTAGTCAGAGGTTGACAGTCGGGATGGGCATCTCCAGAGACTGAGCCAGGGTTCTGGGTACCCAGGCAGCATCAGAGCTGTAGAAGAGGAACCAGAAACAGTGGCCAGCAACAGTGAGGTGTGATACCCATGCAACGCTCGAAAGAATGTCACAAACACAAATGGGGCAGAGAGACCAGAAGGGTGGGTTGGGACAAAGGGCAGAATTCTTGGCATTTTCCCTGAGCATAAAGTCACAGGAATAATAAGTTAACAGACACCTGTTCTAAGAGTTCTATGTGAAGTTCTGGTCCCAGGGTTGTAGGAGTTTTTGTCAACATTTAAGACAGGAGCTTCCAGGGTTGCTGGACAGAGAATGTGGTCAGGGTTGTAAGTGAACTGGCTGCAGCATTTTAAGAACGTTTAATTCTACTACAGAATACAAGAAAAACTAATTTTAATTGCAAAAGCTAGATAGAACTCATGAGTGTGGAACATAGATTTTAAAAAGATGAAAGAGGTGATTTCTCAAAAAAAGTTAAACATAGAGTTAATCCAACAATCCAGCAATTGTAAGCCAGTGATCATAGAAGCATTATTTATGATAGCCAAAATCATCAAGTAAGCGAATTAATGAAGTAATATATACGTATAATGGAATACTAGTCAGCCTTAAAGGAATGAAATTCTGATAGATGCCACAACATAAATGAACCTACGAAGCATTCTGGTGAACGAAGTAAGCCAGACACAATAGGACAATTACTGTACAATTTCATTTATATCAGATGCCTAGAGAAGGCAAGTTAATAGAGACAGAAAGAACAGAGGACGCCAGGGACTCAAGGCCAGGAGAAATGAAGAGTTATTATTTAATGCATCACATATTCTGTTTGACACAAGGAACAAGTTCTGGAAATGGATAGCAGTGATGGTTATATAACATCGAAAACAAATTAGTACTACAAAATTGCACTTAAATATGGTTAAAATGGTAAATTTTATGTTATGTGTACTTTTCGAAAGGGATGAAAATGTTGCTGGTGGACAGAAAAGATGGAAGAGCCAGGTTATAAAGTATGAATTGTGCTATCTCTAGTGACTAGACAGGTTTCTTAGTCAGCCTCCACTGGTGACACTGTTAGGCCCTCACCTGGCCCTGCATACAGTTTGCCTGCAAACATAGAGAAAAAGAAAAAAAACAAAGAGAGACAGAGAGAGAGAGAGAACTTGTGACAGCTTAGCAAGGTGCTCTTTGGGTGGGCATACTTGCCTGTCATCTCTCTGATAGAGAAGACTGCTTTGGCTCCAGGCAATTTTCTCTGCAGACCTCCTTCTCCAAACCTCCATGTTTGCTGCATAGCTAGTCTGTGAGCAGGGAAAGCTGAAGTGGTCAAGGACACTGGTCAGATGGACAGTGAGACACTGGCCATCAGGCAGTGGTCCTTCCCCTCTCTTGTACTCTAATCTGTGTGGGTTTGCCTCCCTCACTCATATCCTTTCCCTTGAAAATGCTGGTGATTCAATCAACCATGGGACTTGAGCACCTTAATTTGGTCCGATAGCCTTCCTGATGATGCAATGGTGGCTACCACTGTATCAAGGACATTTCTCACACAGTGTTGGGGAAAAGACAATCACTGTGAAGAAATGGTAAGAAATCAATGTGAAAGGCAGTAAGGGCTGGAGGAAAATCTGAAGAGGAAAGGAGTGCCTGCTGGAGTGGCCACGGATTCCACTGAGACATTGAGATTTGTGCTGGGATATATGTAGTTTGTGTAAAGTAGGCATGGTGGCACGTGGTTATAATCCCAGCACTTGGGAGGCTGAGGATGGAGGATTTCTGTGAGTTCAAGGCCACCCTGGACTACATAGCAAGGCCCTGTCTCCAAAACAATTGCGATAAAATGTGGTTGGCATGGTGACAAGTCAAGGGTACTGGGAGGATGGGGCAGCCCAGGATGGTGGGAAGCAGCAGAAAGAACACAGAAGCTTTTCATGTTACGTTGACCAATGGGAAAACACCCAGGCAAACAGCTGGGCTAACAGCTGGGCCAACAGAACAACCTGCCCTGATGACACAAAACCCACCTGTGAGTTCCAATGAAATTTGAATTTCACCAATTGCACTTTGTAGATAGAATAACGGATGAGCCAGAAGTGGCCCCTCAGTGCTATCTCTTAGCTTTTATTTTATTTAGGGTTCAGTATAAATTCACTTCTTTGCATTTTTTAATTTTATTGGTACATTTTAGATATATGTAATGATCACATTCATCATAGGGAATTCGTACCTGTACATCATATAACTCGCTTCTTCTTTTTTCCCCTTTCCCCTCCCCTTCCTTCAACCCCATTTCCCCTGCTCATTTACAAAAATTTTGTTTCCATTTCTTCCTTCCATTCTTTTTCTCTTGTTCCTTCTTTCCTTTCCCCCTTCCTCCTTTCTTGTTCCCTTTCTCATTTGAGCATTTTGTTCCCATTTCCCAGTAGGTATTATACATTTTAGTCCTCATTTATACTTTCACTTTCTCACACTAGAGAAACAATGCAATATTTAAACGTGTGTGTCCCATTTATCTCACTTAAGAGTATGGTCTCAAGATGTATCCATTCAACTTTTTTTTAAAAAATTACCCACAAGAAAGGGGATATTGAATAGAACACTGATCTAGGTGCTGTTGGTAATATTCCCAGTAGAAAAATGGAGAAATCAAAGGTCAGAAATGATCCAGATTCCCCCACTGCTAAATGACCTGACTGGTATCAAAACCCACATACATCAGGCTGTACATCCTGTGTCCTTTTTCAAGGTGCCAAACTAAAGCAAATCTAGAGAAAATATAGCTCAGACCCAAAGCAGCATCCAAATGGTCCTTGGGTCATCTAGAAAATAAAGCAGATCTTGTTACCTGGTTACCTTGTGGGGAAGCTGAGTGTGCTACAGAGAAAAGACTGAGATGGATCAGAGTCTAGGACAATCTACAACATGGAGAGTTGAGAGAAGACAGAAATGAATTAGATTAAAAATAGAGCCAGCTGGGTGCTAATTAGTTAACCTCTAATGAATGAGATAAAGAGCAGGATGCAATTACCCACTGCATAAAGGGACCCTAGGTGTTTCCCTCAGCGGGTAAACCCCTGCGGATCATCACGCTAATTCAAACTGAAAATGTCTAGAACCTAATTTTTTTTTCCTATAAAAGAATACAGATCAGAAGACAAGGGAAAGCCAGAAACTCCCGAGAGTCAGCCATGCTGGGAC
>RJWT010048010.1:0-11211 GCA_004365215.1 Cuniculus paca | reverse complement strand
CTCCCTGCCCATCTTTCTTTCCTCCCTGTCTTCCTTCCTCCTCCCTCCTCTCTCCCTTCCAGTTAGCATTCTATGAAGGATGTTTGTTAGGTGTCTGATTCCTCACCCTTCCCTTAAATGTGACAGTTTTGTTGCCTCCTCCCTTTTTCTTAACTGTACATATTCTTTATCTTTCCAAGGGTCTTCAGAAAAACTCAATCTTTTAAGATGATAAACTGGACTCCATACTTAGTGAACAGGAAGTGACGCACTGGTGAACAATTCTAACAGGAAATGATCCTGGCGCTTCCTTAGGTAGCAGGAAATGACACATCACTTGAAGCATTTCCAAGCAGTGGGCAGATCGGGGGTTGGGGAAGGAAGAGGGGTGCAGTTATGAGCCCATCTCTCCACCCAGGGTGGTTTTTGTAACTGTTTTTGCTGCTTTATGAACATTCTCTGAGATCCTCCTCCTAACAGTTCACTGTGTATAGGCATCTTGTTTAATTAAAGTTGAATTCACATACTACCTGAAAATTTGCCATTTTAAAGTATACATTTAAGTAGTTTTTCAGTATATTCCAAAGCTTGTACTGCCATCATATTATGTCTTTGCAGAATTTTTTTTATCGCTTCTCAAAGAAATCCTATTAGCAAACTCCCACACTATCCTGCTCGCAGACCCTAGCAAGCACTAATCTATTTTCTGTCTCTGTAGATTTTCTTGTTCTTGGCATTTCATATAAAGGGAATCACACAGTATGTGGCCTTTTGTGACTGGCTTCTTACACTCAGCATAGTGTCTCTCAGGTTCATCTATGTTGCAGCATGCATCTGCATTTTATTCTTTTTTAGGGTTGAATGGTATTGCAGTGTGTATTCTCATTTCATCAGGTGATGGTATTTGGGTTATTTCTATCTTTGGGCTGTCGCGAATACTGCTTTGAATGTTTGTATTCAGGGTTTTGTGTGAACAGTTTTCTAGGGTAAGTGCCCAGGAGCGCTGTTCTCGAATCCTTTGGTGACTCTGTGTGTGACAGGTGGTAGAACTGTCACACTTGTTTTTCACAGCAGCAGCAGTACCACTTTCATAGCAATATTCTGATTCTTCGGCTTCTCCTTGCCACTTGTTATGTTCTTACCATAACCCTGTCACTGGTGCGAGGAGGCACCTCACAGTGGCTTTGCTGTGCTTTTCCCTGGTGGCCTGAGGCGCTCAGCGTCTTTCCATGTGTATTGGCCATTCTTAGACCTTTTTGGAAACCGCCTATTCTTTTTAAATTGGGTTCTTTGTTGTTTTATTGGTAGAATCCTTTAAATATTTGGATGCCAAATCTTAATTTATGAAATACATAATTTGCAAATGTTTTCCCCATTCTGTGGCTTGTCTTTTTGCTTTCTTGCCCTATTCCCCAGTACTGGAGATTGAACCCAGGACGTTCATACTTCCTCCCCAGGTCCCACCACCTGAGACACTACTGCCACAGGGCCAGGACCAGACCTTCACAATGTGGGCTCTCGGGGGGGCACTTGGAGGGACATTTAAGATCCAAACAATGAACGTCATGGTGCATAACCCCTTTTGTATGTTATTGGGGGGGTTGTTTTGCTAGTATTTTATTAACTTTTTAAATGTTTACATGAATGAGGGATATTGGTCCGTGTTTTTCCTTTGTGAGATCATTGCTTAGATTTGGTATCAGCATATTATCTGTCTCACAGAATTAGTTGAGAGTTATTTTATCCTTTTTTTTTTTTTGTTTTGTTTTGTTTTTTCCTTCCGCGAGTTTGTGAAAGATTGGTATTAATTGTTCTTTAAATGTCTGGTAGAATTTACCACCCAAGCCATTTGGTTCTGGCTGCATGAGAAACTTGGTTTTTGTTTTGTTTTGTTTTGTTTTTTGTATTGGGGGATGGAACCAAAGGCCTTTGCTATATCTCCAGTCCTTTATTTATTTCTTTATCTTTTATTGAGACAAGATCTTGCTGAATCACTAAGTTGTTCAGGATCAAACTTGGGAGCCTCCTACCTCAGCCTTGTAGAGTCCTGGGATTACAGGCCTATACTACCACACCAAGTCTCAGTCGTCTACCCGTTCACCCCACCCCACCCATCCCCAATCCTAGCATCTATCTCATGGTAATGTGGATTGAACCCAAGGCCTTTATTCTGTGCTACATCCCTAGCCCTTTTTTATTTTTAATTTTGAGACTGGGTCTCAGTAATTACTGGACTGGAAATTTTTACCCTTTCCTACTCTTTATCTTTATAATTTCCCTCTTCATATTAGCTCTGGGTTTGGATTGTTGTTTTTCTGGGACCTTGATTTTTGTTTTTCTGGACCATTGTTACATTATTGATTTGAGCATTCACAACTGTAAACTCCCCTCTTAGGACTGCTTTCATTTTGTCCCATAAGTTCTGGTATGTTTTACTGGCGTTATTTAGTTAAGTCCGTTTGTTTGAAGGTTTCAACTCTGATATTTCTTTGTTTATTTTATTTTATTTATTTTTTTTTGTCTAATTGATTTTTAAGCTGGTCAGGTTTTATTATCTCCTCTATAATCCTTCCAAATAATTTGGCTGTGTGGTTTTTATTTTCCTCCCCTTTGATGCCTCATGGATCAGCTTTGGGGGTGTCGGGAGGTTTTGGAGGTGTTTTGCTGCCTTGCCTTCTCATATTCCTATATTTTTTGTTTGTTCGTTATCCCGCGGTTTTGGGTTGATTGTAATGGAAGGCTTTCTTCCTAGTCCGGAGTCCTCTTTAGTTAATAACTGCTTTTTCATTATGCCTTTCTGGCATGGGTAACTATTGACCTTTATCTCTGTCCCAGGGTACAGCCACCTCCATTTATTTGGGGAGGGAGGCTGCAGCTTATTTGGCCTCATTCCCAGTTCTCTGGGAATAGGTTAGATTATTACTAATGGCACAAAAGCAATCAGGATACTGGCAGCCAGAGAAAACCAATTGATAGCAACAATTGTGTCAATAGTCATCATTCAGCAACAGTAATAGTGTCAAAGACAAACCAGCTATTGAGCTACCTATGAACCAATAGTCTACCATCCTTAACTCTACAAAAGAGATCTACAGTGGACCCCTGAAATTCACAGGGATGATGTTCAGAATTCACTTGCAAATTGTGAAAAACCATGAATTTCAGTGATGGTCAGAAAAATGCCATAAATGCCTGTTTTTATATTTTAAACCCCAAATATGCTGTCTCCTGCAGTTACGTAATTTAATTTAACAAAATACTGTATTAACAAAGCCTTGGAACATGCAGGGCATTTTGGTGGCATCTCAGGGATCTTAGGGCTTTAATAAGCCCTTGAGATGGCTACACACGGTGCAGCCACCAGCCTGTCATGATGGTGGAATGCTGGTGCATGTGTCGCAGGTGGGTTACAGGGAGCAGCCAGTCAGCGGCCAGAACTGAGTAAGGCTATCGGATTGCAAATCTCCTGCCAAAAACACAATTGTGGAGGATATTTACTGTTTCTGCAAACAATTATTCACTAGGTTCTAAGGAAGACTACAAATGACTGAGGCCTTGAACTCTGAAGCACGACTTTGTGGGGGTAAACTGTATATGGTATAAACACCAAGACAACCAAATATTGACCTATAGCAAATGCCTACTAAATGGAACAACTTTATCTCCGTTAACAATAAAACAGTATTCAACACTAATAGTGCAGATTTAGCTTTGTAGAGATTCATAAAACTTACTAGTTATACTAGTAAAGCCAGAGGGTGTGGGTATCCAGAAAATGAAAAAAGTAAAATCAGAAAAATTTTAATCAATGGAAGATGACAAAGGAGATAGAAAAGTCAGATGGGGATCCTATTGAGGAATAAAAAGAAAGTAATAATGTAAGAAACAGCCATAGAAAAGAACAGTAAGAAAAAGAAGAAAAAAGAAAAACAGCAAAATACAAGTGTTGAAAATAAAAGTTAAAAGGGTAAAGAAAAGAGAAGGGAAGAAAAAAATCGCACTTCACCCCAAAAAGCTGATGAAGGAAAAAGAGAATGCAAAATTTTAAAAAAATTTAAAAGATCAAGTCAGAATTTTTTGTCTGTGTTTTTGATTGAGTGGTTTCTTTCCAAGATTTGCAGTCTTGGAATTGAGCAAGTCACCGTTTTCTCTGCTTAGTTCTAAGGCCTGTGGGTTTGTGAGGTTCCCACCCCATTCCCGGGTCTCCTGTCTGTTTAGCCCACACTCTGGTAAGCGTTCAGGCTGAAGCACGTCCTTGCTCGTGTTGTTTGATGGGAAAAGCAAGAAGCCCTCTGCTCTCTGCTGGTTGTAGGCTGCCGGGTGAGAGTTCATGCTGACTGCTGCATTCAGTGACAGTGCTCGCTAGGCCTGGTTTCTCACTGTGGCGAGCAGGCAGGACCTATGTTCTCCCTGGCCTGAGATTAAATGTCTCAGCAGGTCTGTGTCTAACCTGCACCCTCTTTACGATGGTCTCCCACGGCTGTGTCTCACGTATTCACTTCAAGAGTGTAACACTAGAATCCCTAAAGCTGCTGATCAGATCTGTACTTTCTTCCTGGGTCTGCTGGTCTTCTAGGCTTATCTTCTCTCTCTCTAGACATTGGCCTCATCCAGGATCAGGTTGGTTGGTTAGTCTGTGCCTCTGCTGACCCATGTTAGGGAGAAGCAAAATGTAGAGCTGACCTGGAGTTGCTGGATGGTCAGGACTGGGTGGCCTATTGGCCCTTTGTAAATGGTGGCTTGCTACATATTCTTGGCCACTGGCCTAAACCGTGATCAGGCTGGTTGGTTGGGCGGTTGGTTGGTCGGTGCCTCTGCTGCCTTGTGTAAGGAGAAACAAAATGGAGATCTGGCTCTGAGTTGGTGGGTGGCCACAGCCAAGGTGCAGAATCTATAGGAGCCAACAGCACAGCTTCGTCCGGACTGCGTGGGGGCAAGGCTCCGTCTGAGGATTCTCTTTATAGTCTTATTCTTCTATACATGATTTGATACATGATTTGCAGATTATTTACTGTTGTCCCAGAGGTTTCCACTTTACTCAATTAATGTTATCTTCTGATGCATAAAATTTTTAAATTTTCATGAAATCCAGTCTGTCTGTTTTTTGTTGTCTTTGCCTTTAGTAGAAATCATTGCTAAATCTTGTATGGTAAGGCTTTGATTCTGCACTTTCTTCTATGGGCTTTTTTATTTTTGGCCTTACATTTTTACATATCCTCTTCTCTCTTCCACCCCTTCTTTCTTTCATGGTACTGGGATTAAAATCCAGTGCCTCATGCATCTAGGCAAGGACTGTGCCCCTGAAATACATACCTACCCTCCAAGCCCCTTTTTGTTGAGTCCCCTTAGGTTGCACGAGCTGACCTTGAACTTGCAGTCTTACTGCCTTAGCTTTCCACATACCTTGAATTTCTAGTGTTTTCTTGGCTGTGTTGTCAGGGTCCTGGAGATTTAGAGGACGAATTAGAAAGCACTTCCTCTTCAATATCCAAGGGAAAAGTTTGAAAAAGAGTAGTGTCAATTCTTTAAATATTTGGTAGGATTCACCAGTAAAGAAGTTAGGTTGAGTGCTTTTGTTCATTGAGGGATTTTTGATTGCTGATTCAATCTCCTTATAGTTATAGGTCTATTCAGCTTCTCTATGTAATTTACACTTGGTAGGTTTTATATTCCTAGGAATTTGTCTATTTCATCTAGGTTATAGTATTGTGTCTATTTCTAGTTTTCCTTGTTCACTGCTGTTACATTGGAATATAATTGTTTTTTGTATATTAACTGTGTATTTTACAGCTTTGGTATAATCACTTATTAATCCTAGAAGTTTGTTGTTGTTGAATCAGATTTTTCTACTTAGTCATTTCATCTGCAAAGATAGTTTTACTTCTCTTGTCTCAGTCAATATTCCTGTATTTCCCTTGTCTTCATTGGCTAGGACTTCCAATACAGTGTTGAAGAGGAATTGTAAGACAGAACTTCCTTACCTGTTCCTGCTCTTAGTGGGTAAATTCTAATTTCTTACCATTAGTTACAAGGTTAACTGTAGATTTTTTGCAGATATTTATCAAATGGAAGAAGTTCCTATTTCTAGTTTGCCAGGAGTGTTTTTTTCATCAATGGGCATTCAATTTTTTCTTCTTTCTATTTTTACCTTATTTCAACACTGTTATTGGGTGCATACACTTTAAGAATGATTATGTCTTTTTGAAGAAGTGACCCATTAATCATTATAGGGTGCCCTGAAATTAATATAGATAATCTTGCTTTTAATAAGTCTCAGCTTGCTTCTCTCTCTTTCTGTCTCTTTCTGTCTCTTTCTGTCTCTTTCTGTCTCTTTCTGTCTCTTTCTGTCTCTTTCTCTTTCTCTCTTTCTCTTTCTCTTTCTGTTTCTCTTTCTCTTTCTGTTTCTCTTTCTCTTTCTCTTTCTCTTTCTCTGCTTATTAATTTCTCCTCAGTATTGGGGATTGAACCCGGGACTTTTGCACTGAACTACATCCCTAGCTGTTCTGTTCTGTTCTGTTTGTTCTGTTCATCTAGGCTTTTTAAGACAGGGGTCTTGCTGTGAAATTCAGAACAGCATTGAACTTACTGTATAGCCCAGGCTGGCCTCAAATTCTTGGTGATCCTCCTGCCTCAGTTTCCCAAGTGCCACCATGCCTGGTATCTTTGCCCCTTTAAGTTTTTTTTTTTTTGGAGACAGATATTTGCAGAGTCTCCAAGTTGACTGGGCTGGGCTTCAGTTTGTAATCCTCCTGCTTCAGCCTCCCAAGGTGCTGGGATTATCACTTAAGCCAGCACACCTGGCTTGTCTTTATATTTAAGGAAGCTTTTTGAGCAAGATATGATTGAAGTCTTGTCTTGATCCATTCTGACATCTGGTTTGTTTGTTGGCGGAGCTGGAGATTGAGCCCCAGTCCTGTATCATGTATTTGAATCCTATGCTCTGCCACTGAGCTACACCAGCACACAATCTGTCTTTTAATTGCTGTGTTTAGACCCTAGATGTGCACTGTGATAAGGATAGACAGACTTCCTCAGCGTCCATGGAGGATTCGGTCCTGGATGCCCTGTACAGAGGCTCAAGTCCCTTGTGTAAAGTGGCCTAGTATCCACATGGAACCTGTGTGCTCTTCCCCTTATATCCATCTCTAGGTGATGGCGCTACCACAGTGAGAGCGCTGTGGAAATAGTGTTACCCTGTACTGTGGGGGGATGACCCCCTGGGAACAGGCTGTCAGGTTCAATACTTATTCCTTGGAATGGTTTCCACCAGCAGCCAGGGACCTGCAGGCGCACAGCCTCCAGTCTCCATTTCCTCGCTACTTCCTGTCCTCATTGTTTGCATCTGTTTTTGTCTTCTACTCTTTTTCTGAATTTTTTGGTTTGAAACGTGCGTTTTATATGATACTATTTTTTTTCTTGGTATATTAGTTGTATTTCTAAGTACAGTACTTACCCCAGAGTTTGTGATATGCACTTAGCACCAATTCACTGCTATGCTCGGAGCACGCCGGTTCAGAGTGCCTGAGTCCTCCCTCTGACCTGCTCACTGCAGTTGGAGATCAGCATAAACATCTGCCTGTGAGCCATGCAAGTGCACACACAAAACCACATGCATCGTTGTCATTATTCTGAACAACTGTTATCTGTTAAGAATAAGAAAAATTTTAATTTTATTTTTGTTTATTCTTTCTTTGATATTCTTCCTTTCTTTATGTGAATCTGAGTTTCTGATCTACATTATTTTCCTTCTCTAGAAAGAACTACTTCTAGGGCCAGGGATATAGCTCAGTGGCACAGTGCCTGCCTGGCAAGTGCAAGGTCGTGAGTTCAAGCCCCGGTACCAAAAAAAAAAGAACTACTTCTAATATTTCTTTCAAAGCAGGCCTACTGGTAGCAAGTTCCCTTGATTTTTATTTTCTGAGGAAGTATTTTTTCCTTCAATTTCAAGTATAATTTCACAGAGTACAGAGTTCTTAGGCTACTGGGAGTTTTCCCCACAACACTTTAAATATTTTTCTCCATCCTATTCTTGCTCAGCTTCTGAGGAGAAGTTGGATGTAATTCTTAACTTTGCTTCCACCCAGAAGTTTGAGACCAGCCTGGGCCACACAGCGAGACCCTGCCTCAAAAGAAAAGAAAACAAAACAAAACAAGAACTTTGAATTCCTCTGTTCCTCATAAAATGAAAACTGTTACATAGTTGGGCAGGAGACCCTTGGTCTTAGGAAAGACATTTTCCAGAGAGTTCACCCAAGTTTCAGGGTTACACAGCCTCATGGCTGCCTTGCCAGAGAGACTACAGCTGGTTGATGTGGTAAAGATTAAGCAGTCGGCAAGAAATCTCTACAAGAGAGGTGGCCATCTTGGCCTCACACAAGCTAGTGGAGCCTCCTACCCCAAGCCCCTCCACAGCCCAAATGAAAGAAATTTTGCCATCTTTAGCCTGTGTTTGTGTATGTCATGAATTAAGAAAACCTAGCCCTACAAAACAGTTAGGCAAGGAAAACCGTGGATTAGGAAAGGATCTGTATCTTTATACCAAGAGGGAGTATTACTTCTTTCTTTAGCAAACTCTGCCAGTACTTTTACAACACGGATAACCTTCCACAGTGTATGTGTGTGTTACACAGTGCGTGGTCAGGGATGTGCGTTATGTAAGAGGTATGGGATTTGTAGACTGATAAGATTGTTGTCAAATTCATTGACCTGAATCTTTTCTTTTTGTTTCTTTCTTTTACATAGTTTTAAGCACATTTTCCCTTTAAGAAGATTAAACTGTTTATTGGTAGGGGTGAGGATCCTCATACTTTTTATAAGCTATTTATTCTCGTAACACAGATTAACTTCACTGCACAAAAAGAGAATACAGGAAGAGCCTTGCATGGTTAAATATGCCCCTAGAGGTTTAAGTTTTTCCACATTGTTTTCAGCCAGTACATTCAGAATGCTTCAGTGTTAAACTTTCTGTGCGTCTTGATTACAGGGGAAGGAAGGCCTTTTCTTCATCCTGCCCTCTGTTAGATTTTCCACTGTCAGATTTGTGGCACTACAAAATTACAGCGTAGAGAAACATGGGCTTAAGGGCTGGAAGTTTAAGATCCAACAAAGTATCGTGTTGGGAATTACTCCAGTTTTTGTTCGTTTTTCACTTGTTTTGTTTTGTTTTTTTCCTTTTATCTCACTGGACTCCTGGCACAAAGTAGCTATTTACCAAATTTAGGGGTATACTCAGAAATAAGTAATCATTAAGTACAAGTATTTACCATTTCAAAAAAGGCATTTAATTTCCATGCCCATTCTTCCTGAGATAACATTCTGGTTTATAAGGACTGTTGTTATTACAGAGGGATTATTTATCAAATGCCTTTTTATCCAGGCACTGGCCTGTCAGATTAATTTCCTTGGCTGATCAGCCTAAGCCTTGGCTTTGCTTAGCCTCTGCTCCAGTGGCTCTGCCGGGTGCCCACCTCCACTCCCAGTGGCCTGCAGGTCGCCTGCTGTCCTATCTGGGCCCCTTCTCAGTCCCTGTGTTAGTGCCGGCTGCTCTCAGTTTCTCTGACCATGCCTCTGTTGCCTTAGCCTGCAGTGCCCGGGCCTAAGCTGAGTTGGGTTTTGAGCACTTCTCTCCAACACTTCTGTCCTGCACAGGGGCTCAGGTTGCTCAGTGGTGTTTCTGTGCTTCCGCTCAGCTTCTTCCCTCACCCCTCACCCCTACACACCATAGTCCTGGCCATCCCACTCCACCCACAGTCTATACCCCACCCCATCCCTTGTTTGGTGACTCCAGACTCTGAGCTCCTCTGTCCCCCATGTTCTACTCCTCTAGCTTCTCACTAGCAGGGTTGCTCATCCTTACCTCCCCACCGCCAGTCCCTTGGAGAGAGCGGTCCCCACTTTCTAGCCTCTTCATCAGGGGCTTAGAAATCCTCCTCTGTGTCTTCTGAGCCCATTAAATTTGGCCAATTAAGATTTTAATGTTATTTAAATAAAGTAATACATGTACACAGTTTTTAAAACTTCAAGTAGTGAAGGTTAAGTATCCCTTATCTGAAGTGCTTGAGACAAGATGTTTGGGAATATTTGCATATACATAATGAGAAATCTTGTGGGTGGGACCCAAGTCAACACAAAATTCATTTCTATTTTATGTGCATCTTATATACATAGCATGAATGTAGTTTTCTCCAGTAGTTTAGTATGTCTGTGTTGTGACTGTAACACATCAATGGAAGTCAGGTGCAGAATCTAGGTCAAGTGGGAATTGTCTGCTGTAGGGTCATATGTACACTTACACTTTCAGATTTTATAGCATCATATTGTAGATGTTCATATTAGGGACACTGGACTTGTAGAATAAGAGTCTTGTAGAATAAGAGAGGCAGATCTACTTGATGCCAATTTGTATATTCTAGGGATATTAGATCTGTAAACAAACACACATGTATATACACCCCCCCATTTCTTCCATCCACATTATTTTTAAACACAGATATTACATATACAGTCCAGGATATTGGTTTTTAATATAGACCTGTGTCTTGGAAGTAAATTTACATCAGAATTATAGTGCTGCCTCATTCTTTTAATGGAATTGATTGTAAATATACCATCACATTAGTAGCTTTCTTGTTGGTGGATGATGGCAATACCTGACACCCACGAATTAAAGGAAGAGAGGTTTAATTTGACTCACAGTTTTAGAGGATTCAATCCATAGTCAGCTGGCTCCAAGGCAGAAACATCATGGAGGAAGGGTGTGGTGAAGCAAAAGTGCTTAGTTCATGGTGGCCAGGAAACAGAACAGGGGAGCAATGCCAGAGAGGAAGGAGCAAGGGACCAGACATAGATCCCAAGGTCACACCTCTAAGACCTATCCAGACACACAGAAGTATCAACCAGTTGCCTGGGTTGATTCCCTACTCGAGTTGCCACTATGCCCTAACCAGTCATCCCATCTCTTGTTAAATTCATACCCAAGCACCTTTCCTTGAACTATACTGAATCTCCAAATAAACCCAATAGCAAGTTCATAATTCCACTTAACATGGTACAACTATTCTGTGTAACTGGAAGTACAATAATTCCTTCCCTTAAAGTCTCAACAGTTCCAGCATTACTTAGAAGTCCAAGTCAGTCTCCCCTGAGACTCAAAGCAAATGCTTAGCTATGAACCCCTGTAAAATTCAAAAGTAAGTTGTATAATTCCAAGGTATAATGGTACAGGCTAAACAT
>RJWT010048009.1:0-11211 GCA_004365215.1 Cuniculus paca | reverse complement strand
CTCATCACAGCTGCCAAGAATGAGACGAAATAAAAGCCCTTCACTGAGGCTCAGCACAGGTTAATGCCACCATTGATTTAGTTAGTTCTTCTTTCTCTGATAACAGTCATTCTAGGGCATCTACTCGGGGGAGTTGGTGTCACTGATGTAATAGAGCTGAGATTACTAGGTGTTGCTTGGATACGTGTGAAAGTCTCTAAAGTCTGAAGTAAATGGGACAGCAGGACAAACTCTGGAAGAAAACTGGCACTCTGTGTAGCTTAGGTTAGGACATTAGTGGAGCACAGAAGTCAATTATTGGCATGCATGGGACACTGAGGGACATGTCTCTCTAGAAAAGTGCTTTCTTCTTCTCCCACTTATTTGAAGATTTAAGATGTAGGGCATTTCCAACATGGCCCATCTACACACTCTCAGAGACCCGGCATTGCTACAATGTTGCATTTACCCACAAGATAGATAAGCAAATTTTTAATCATTGAGTAAAACCAAGAATATCATAAATGAGGAAACAATAACCTGAGTTTAAAGTTCCACCCCACGTTTTAATGATGCTGGCATAGGTCTAGTGACTGCATGCTAACTGGTGGCCTCTAAAGGTATGGAAATGACCAGGAAGTAGGCTTCAGTATTTCAAGCTCTAGAGCTGTTTTCTACCATACATGTATGAATGGGAAGCCCATTTTGACCAACAGTATGTACGTAATACAATGCACTTTTTTGGGGAAATGAATCAATCACTGTTTGAGTGATTGTTCTAATGTCTCTCAAAACATCAGGGAGTTGCATCACCTCCAGCATCTCCTGACCATCTATCTCCCAGTCTGCTATGGTAGAATCAGGGTAGGTCATGTGCTAAAGATGGTAATTTTTTGACCTTTGATCCCTTGTGTCTATCACTTGCTTTTATCATTTGAGAAAATCATTCAATATGAAGTCTAAGTATTTATGTGTTTTCTCTCAAGCATACATTTTTAATCAACTCTTTTTAGAGCAGTTTTAAATTCACAAGAATAATAAGCAGAAGGTACCACAGTCCTACATGCCCCTGCCCCCATAAATCCACAACCTCCCCAAATGTCAAAATGCTGCACCGGAATGGTGGATAAGTTAACCATGGACAAATGGATATTGACGTGTCATTATCCTCCGAAGTCCATCACTTATATTGGGTTTCCTCTTAGTGTTGTACATCCTAGGGATTTTGACAAGGGTGTAATAGCATATATCTGCCAGTGTAGCATTGTACAAAATTTCATGGCCTAAAAATCCTCTGTGCTGCACTTATTCACCCCTACATGTTCCTAATCTCTGATCATTTTACTGTCTGCATAGTTATGCCTTTTACAGAATGTCATATTGTTGGAATTATACTATATGTAGACTTTCAACTTAGTTTCTTTCAATTAGTATGCATTCAAGTTTCTTCTATGTCTCTTGTATGATTTGATACTTAATTTCTTTTTAGCACTAGTATTCCTCTGTTTGGGCTTACCCCAATGTATTTATCAATTCAACTGCAGAAAGACATATGGGTGGTTTCCAAGTTTTGGCAATTATGAATAAAACTGCTGTATATATTCATATTTTTGTGTGGGCACAAACAATTTTTTATGTACAGGTTTTTGTGTGGACATAAACTCCTTTCAATTCCTCTGTGTAAATAATAAGAAACACAGTTGCTGGATCATATGGTTAAGAGTGTGTTTGGTTTTGTAAGAAAGTGCCAAACATAGCCAGGCATTGTGGCTTATTCCTGTAATCCCAGCACCCTGGGAGGCTGAGGCAAGAGGATCACAAGTTTGAGCCCAACCTAGGCAACTTAGTTGCTTAGCAAAACCAGATCACAAAATTTAAAAAGTGTGGGGTGTTGGAGGGGTAGGGGATGTAGCTCAGTGCAAAGGCCCTGGGCTTGATCGTCAGTGCCAATGGGGTGGAGGAGGGGTGGAGAGGAAAAGCCAAATTGCCTTCCAAAAAAGTCACACCATCTTGCATTGCCAGCACCAGTGAGAGTTCTTATTGCTCCATTTTTCTTGCCTGCCCATGGTGTTGCCAGCCAGTGTTCAGGATATTTACCGGCCATTCTAACAGATGTGTAGTAGTATTATAATTTTTTTTAAATTGCAGTTCTCTAATGACACATGATGTTGAACATCTTTTCACATGCTTATTTGATATCCACAGATCTTCTTTGGTGATTCATGACTTCTGCATATTTTTAATTAAGTTTTTTTTATTTTTATTGCTGAGTTTTTACAGTTCTTAGTAAATTTTAGGGAATAGCTCTAGTCCTTTGTAAGACATTTTATTCAAATATATTTTCCTAATCTGTGGTTTGTCTTCTCATTCTCTTGACCCTCATGTATCGATAAGTGGGCACAAAAGGAGAGACAGTGCTTCATCCAAAGAGGTTTCTAAACTTTAGCACTATTGACTCTGGGCTGGATAATTTCTTTGTTGTGGGGGACAGTCCAGTACATTGTAGGGTATTAAGCAGAATTCCTGTTCTCAACCCACTAGATGCCAGTTGCAGCTCAGTTTTGACGATGAAAATCATCATCAGCCATTGGCGAATGTCCCTTGGCATTGAAATTACCGCTAATAGAGAATCTGTAATTCAAAGGGCTGAATTAGGAAAGGTGAAATTTAAGTCAGCAGAGGGGAACAAACAAGACGTAGAAAAATATTCCATCTCAAAGTCCTTCTCAGAACCCCAGAAACCATTATAGTAGGTTCAGAATGATCTGATCTTATTAGATATGGTGGTGATACAACCTAATTTGTCTAGGATATGTTTACACCTATAGTTCTAGCAAAATCATTAGTTGTGCCCTCTTTCATTCTCAGACATATCCCAGTTCAGATGAAAAATGATAAAGTCCATCCAGAATCTTTGAGTTTTCATCTGGCTCTGTCCTCTTTGATCACCCTCTGGCCTGGTATGCCCAGGATAATAATTGCTGGGGTATAGTCACAGACCTGGCCATTCATATGTTTTATATCCATGTGCATGCTCAGGGGGACATGTACAATCAGAAACCTTTCCAGAAGGTCTTAGCTATATATTTTATACAAGAGTATGAGAACCAAAGTGGGGGCCAGGTCAAAGTGTTCTGTGCATATATGTGTCCAATTTAATGAGTACTCATTGGTGTCTAGATGGTGATTTTCTTCCTTGTACACCAGCAACAAATTCACCACAATGTAACTTTATATAGCATGAATGGACCGTTGCTGTATGATTTTAACAGCTGCTAAAATCTGTAATATTAGACTATACTTTCATCCAGTTGATATCTGGAAGAAATACCTTAGCTCGGAGTCAGGATAAGTGACTCAAAATTGCCCTGTTAATTTCCGGTATATTTACTAGCAGCACTAGCCCTCTTTCAGTTTCCGTTTTGGAGGTAGTACAAATATTATACAAAAACACTTAAAAATGCTCTTAAATATCAGTCTTTTTTTTTTAGTAGGTGAGAGTTATTATTTAGGTATTACTATTAAACTCAGAATTGTTAGCACAACTACACATAGACCCTAAATTCCTGGTAATAAAACAAAAAATAAAAAAAGAATTTTTCTATCCTCCATAGTCCAGGCATTCACTGCCTTTACCATATTTCAGCAAAATTATCATCAATCAGTCAGGAAAGACATGATTGCATTTTGTTAACTTAAAGTATCCAATTCAAACTCAACAAAAGCATATCTCCATGAGGGATACTGAAAGGTAAAAGGAGCAGTATTTTTAAAAGTTGTTTTATAATAATTGCAAAAATATCTTCCTGTAATTAAAGTAATTGCTTCTTTTCTTCTCAATAATTGCCAAGAGCAGTGTGCAAAAACCTAATGGTCACAGTTAATGTGATCAAGTAGTGAGGGTGTCAGGTGCCGTGCTAAATGCTTTGACTGTTGAAATCCATTTAATATTTAAAATTAACTAAGGAGATAAAGATTTAAGATAAAATTCAATTACATAGTGCTTGGCTCCAGAGCCCACCCCTAGCATTGCTACCAGGTGCAGATGTGACCTACAGAATTTGAATATGTGGTTTCCTTGTGAGACTAGCTACAGGGTCAGAGCGTATTGACTAAAAAATAAATTGTTAGAACACCATAGAATTTTTTGGTAGATTCTCAGTGCTAAACTGTGGCATCTACTTAAATTGCACGTTTAATCAGATTCTCAGTGTATAATTAGAAAACATTGCTTCCAACTTTGGAAGAATTATAGAGGCTTATGGAAAGGCATACATGTGTCAAGAGGCTGTTTGGATATCACACAGCTCTTACAAAGAGTATAAATGAGGTAAAATCGTAAGGATCACATTTCCTTGGAAAAGCAGGAGTTTGAAAATTAGTAAAATGATTCTCACAGGAAGGAATACACACTACCCCAGTTTCATTCCTGAGACTAAGTTCATTGCAGTTCTCCTTTAGCTGTAATAGAGGGAAAGCCTTCCAAATTAAGTGAAACTTCAGAACCCAAGGCTGATGAAAGTAGAGAAAGATAATAATAAGCAATCAAAATGAAATTGCAAAAATGTGGTAGAAGTCATGATGGAGCCCTGGTATGAAAACAGTAAAGCTGTGTAAAGCCAGTGGGTGGGAACAGCCCTCTGCGGCTGCTCAAGTTGAAGGCTACACCTGAGAGAAAAAGGCTAAGATGGAAGAGGTAACTCTCCTGAAATATCCCCAATCCCCTTCTGCTGGAGAACTTGGAAAAATGTGTTCACATTTTGCAGAACTACTTTTTTGTTCATCTTCCAAATTAGTTGTGAATTTTTCCATCCAGCCTTAAGTCTTCCTAGGCCTCTTGGTTCCACTTGTCTTCTTGGATTTGATTCTCCTCAAGGCTAGGACCCCAGGAATCTCACTTCCATTTCTGAGGTAAATTCTTCAGGAAAGCAAGTTTGTCAAGTCCTCCTTTGATATACGCCCTATAGTTGGCGGAGGTGAGGAGAGAGCCAGGGAGAGGGAGAGAGAGGAAAAAGGACACAATTCTGTCAGCCTTGGAAATTCCGCTAAAATTTCTATTAGTTGTGTTTTTGAAACATATTCATTATCCAGACCTATGACAAACTCCAATGCAACACTGACAAGGTACTCCATACAATCAACCTCAGAAGGCTATGAAAACACAAAAACATATCCCGGGCAGGAAGAGCTCCATGACATTCCCAGGGACTTTGAGGAGCTTCAACTGCAAAATTTAAGAACATAAAGAGGTCAAATGTGGGATGGGAGCGCTGACTTCTGCCTCATTCCCTAGAGCCTTAGACAGAGGCCTCAGGCCAGCAGAGAAACAGTAGTGGTAAGGGCCTGGCAAAGAGTTGGCAAGGACACAAAAGCCTTCAAGAAAACCTGCTTTCTAAACAGTCATGAGACTAAAGACAGGATTTGTATGGGAAAGAAGTAGAATGCAAAATTCCTCTTGTCAAAGGTGAGCCCAGCCCAGGGAACAATGTCTACATTGGGTCTCATCTGTCCTCAACGGAGGCCCTAATCAGTGGAGCAAGGTCAGGGAGGATTTGGTGAGAAGGTCAAGGAAATTTCCTCCAGACTCTGTACACAGGCCACATGCTTACCAAAGCAGATGAGGCGCCTGAAGTCTTGGTGACATTTGCTCAGGTGAAAAATTGCAGGGTGTGGTGTTATCAGTGCTTTGTTTTGCTGGGCAGACAGAATTCTCCCGAAGTCACAGGATCTTGAGTGTCGGGTGGGTTGGCTGGAAAGACAAGGGAGTACAGCTGTCCTATGTTTGGGAATGTCTTTAAGGGTCACCCTACCTACTATGTAAATACAGTATCAGGAAAATGTTCATTTGTATTCATTGTGCTTTTAATTAAGCATGAAAAGCAGAATTATTCTTGGAAAAAAGTAAGGCTTCATGATTAACCTGGAGTAGTTCTCTGATGACTTAATATTTTTTCACTTCCACTATTTGCAGAACTTTTTTTTCTGGTTTCAGTTTGCATGTGATAAATTCACTCTTTTGTGTGGGTATACAACTCTGTCAGTTTTAACAAATGTGGGAAGCCATACAACCAAAGTTCCAGTGACAATACAGAATAATTCCCTGATTCTATATTCGTGATGCTTCCTCATTGTAAGTCAAACCATTCACTCCTGCCCAAATTCTCACAACTCCATCCATCTGATAGTTTTGTCTCTTACATAATGACATTTGAATTGAATTCCATACTATGTAACTTTTTATGACTGCTATTCACTCAGCACAAAACACTTGATCAACAATCATTAATATGCCTTTGACCATTAATATTGTTGCATGTATTGATGGTCTTTCCTTTTTATTGATGAGTAGCATTCCATTGTAAGAGTGGACCATGGTTTGCTTACCCAAACATTTTGGTAGATTCCCTGTTGGCAATTACCGATAATACTACTATCAATATTTAGGGTACATTTAGATACAGGTTTTTGTGTGAACTTCAATTTTCATTTCTCTAGGGTAAATACCTAGAAGTAGAAATGCTTAGTCATATGGTTTGTGTTTGTTTAGTTTCTCAAAAAATTGCTAAACTATTTTCTAGTTTTGCCTTCTTACCAGCAGTGTATGAAAATCCTGTGCTCCATATCCTTGTCAGCACTTGGAAATATCATTTTTATTTTATGCTATCTAATAAGTGTATAGTAATATTTCACTGTGGTTTGAATTTGAATTTCCCAGTGATTAATGCAGCTGTGAATATTTTTTCATGTACTAGTTTGTCATCTACATATCTTCTGGAGGGGTTGCATTTATTTTATATTTTTAGTTTATTAGTCCATGTGTGCACTACATAATGTTTACATTCCTTGTGGGAAATTGGTATGTGTACATAACACATCTTAATTCTTATTTTCATCCCCTTTCCTTCCTCTCTACATGTATCTTTTTTGGTTTAAATATTTTTCTCAGCTTTACTTGATTGGTTGTTTCCTTTTCATTACATTTTGGAAGTAATTTATATATTCTGAGTGCATGTTTTTCATAGATATGTGATTTCTGAAAAACTGTCCCAGTGTATAACTAATCTTTTCATTCTCTTTAGAGTGTCTTTAACAAAGCTTTAAAAGTTCTTATAAATCAATATGTCACTTTTTTTTTGTAGATCATGTTTTTATCCAAAAATTATTGCCAGCCCAAGGTCATGTAGATTTGTCTTATGTTTTTTTCTAAATGCTGTACAATGTTTTTTTACATATTGGTCTGTGGCCTATTTTGTGTTAAAAGTTTTTTTGAGAACTTTTTGAAAGGGATTACTTGTTCATTGAAACCTTCATACCTGTTCACATTTTGTTCCTGTAATATAAGCTTAGAGGTATTTTTATCAGAGGTATATCCAGTAGTTCATATTCTTTAATCAATCAACAAATATTTATTAGCACAGAATTTTACTTTCATTACAGCCTTTCAAGCAATCTAGAACAATCCTGGTTAGACACCATGTACCCCCAGTCCACATCCCTGGATTTCATTGTCTCCACCATTATTCCAGTAGAACTAAAATGGTTCCCATTTGCAGCCTACTCACAGATAGACAACCAAGTAGTCTGGAATCCAAAGCAAGGAATGACTGTCTTGTATCTCTTACCAGTAAAATTCCATTTGCTCCCTCCTTAACAAGGAAAAAAAGATTTTTAACTGTATAAGAAAAGTGAGGAACAAAATGGAAATAATTTGTCAGATAATTTAAGCCTACAAAGTTCTAGCGATCCTCTTCATTTTAACTTCATAAATGTTAGAGTTTTATATAGTGCTAAAAAGAGCTTAGAAGTCACTCTTTGTCTCAGTCCTACATCTGACCACTTAATCAAGTCAACGAGTATTATTACTAAGAACCTCCTGTGAGCCAGAGGCTTAGTACAGGCCAGATGAGAAAAATCAGCATCCAGCCAAGTGAAGGCAGCTGCCCATAGCTGGAAGATTATCCAGGGAGGCACTGGAATCATGGTTCTCAGATTTCTAACCTCTTCAAATTTCTCCACACCCTCTACAGATCATAGCACCCTCCTCTCTCTCAAAAGCCATTCTAGCCCCATTAAAGAATGGCAGGACCTGTCTTTCATTTGGTTTGAAGAAGTACACCATAACTCAAGAAAGTGGATTTGGGAAAAGAGACTGGGTTGGGAAATGAATTCGAAGAGAACTTTTGAAAAGGTGGATTAGAGAATGAGCTCACTAGAAAGAAAAGTCCATGAATTGCTGCTATGGTTTGTGTCTAGATGACCTCCCAAAGCCTTATGCAGTCATGAGGGGCAGGCTTTTTCAGACGTAGTTGATTCTCCGGTTTGTAATTGATTCATGGTGCGGTGCTGGGATTAAGGATACTAGGATTAAGGCTGGGTGATTGCTGGATCAGTCCACTCATTGGATTGGCATCACCCTATTCCCAGCAGTCTGTATAATATAAAAGGGGCAGAAAGAGGCTTGCTTCTAGCCTTTCTTTGCTTGCTTTTGCTGTCTTCTGCTGCTATGAACTGTTTCTCCTCTGAGATGCCCCTCTACCAAGTCACCCTATCTTGGACTCAGTCAATTATGGACTGAAACTTCTACAAACTGTAAGCTAACTAAATCTTTCCCCATTTTAACTTTGGGTTTTGAGTATTTTGTCCCAGCAGTGAGAGAAAATAAGATTGATAAAGAACTTGGTATCAGAGAAGTTGGGTCATGTGACTTCTTTCTGTGACTATGTGGTTCAGGACCCTTTGGGAATGGTTTGTGGGAAGAGTTTGGAAAGGTTTGGAGATGCTGGCTGAAAAAGTGGAGCTGAAATACCTTAGGCTATTCTGTATGAGAGATTCTGACCAGAAATCAGAAGATCAGAAGGCTGATAGAAGTTCTGCCAGTAAAGACCAGGCTCAGGAGGTTTCTACTGGAAAATGAACTGCATTGGTTTTTGGACTCCAGATAATGTGTGTTATGACTTGACAGAAAGTTTGTCTGCATTTTGCTTATGTCCAGAGACTTTGCTGAGACTAAGATTAAAGGCCTCAGACTAATCTGGCAGAATAAATCTCAAGGCAATCTAATGTTAAAGTGATGATATGGCTATTGTTGGGGGCTTTTAGCCAGATTTATATTGCGAACTAAGAGCAAATAGACAGCAGAATGATTTAAAACATTGTGATTTTGGTCAAAAAGGAAGTTCCAGTAAAACTGTGGACCACAAAGATAGAACAGAGGAGATGTTGACTGCTGAGAAGGAACAGATGAATAGAAAAGATGGCCTGTGGGCATCACAAGAAGCAGCAGGACTCTACTCTTTGTAGCTTCAAAACTACCAAAGTGAAAGACTGCTTTGAGAAGAAGGTCTTGGAGTGCCATACTCCAGAATGGCAACAGCATAGAGAATTTGTTCCTCATAATTGGATTCAGAGTACTCAGAAATCCAGGCACTTGCCCTCTACAACCAAGAAAGAGGGAAGCCTGGCTACTGCTCCTGCTGGCAGCAGACCTTGGCATCATCCACGTGTCACTGATTTTAGGTGCACACAGAATGGAAGAGTTGTGGGTTCAGAAAGGCTTCCACTCAGATTTCAGAAGAAGGTCTGGGAGCCAACCAGTGTGCCTCTGAGAGTCAGTGGGTGAAGTCGTAAGTGTGAAACCAAGGGAACAGTGGAAACCGCTGAAGTTTGGAGAAGCCAGGAACATGAGTTGTCTAAGGAAAACTGCATGGAAGGAGCAAAGCCAGCTCAAGAAAGAGGGAACCCAGAAATGGATCTACTCCAGTGCCTACAGAAAGAATAAGTTGATTTTCTAAGAATTATATAGGTTCTTGAGGACTGAGCCAAATAAAAGCTGTAGGAAGAACTTCGGATTCTAGGTGGAAAAAATATTTGAAACTTCAGTCACTTAGGTTGGTGCTCCCATGTATTAATTTAAAATGCCTACCAAAAGCACATGTTCCTAGCAGCATTAGTCATAACAGCAAAAAGATGACAGCAATTCAAGTGTCAATAAGATGATGAGTGGATCAACAAAATGTGGTCATCCATACAGTGGGATGTTATATGACTGTAGAAAGGAATGAAGTTCTGATATACGCTACACAATGGATGAACCTTGAAAGTATTACACTAGGTGAAAGAAGCTAGATATAAAAAGATCATGTAGTTCCACTTAGATAAAATGTCCAGGACAGGAATATCTACAGAGACAAAGTAAGCTAGTATTTGCCCAGGGGTTAGGTAGAAATGACAAACTCTGATGAATAATGAGAGTGTTTTGGAAACTATAAAAATGTTTTAAAACTAGATGGTAATTATAGTTGCACTGATTATATATTTTTAGAAAATAAACTTTTATAAAAAGATGCTCACTGGACATATAACTTTCTGTAGTTAACACAAACAAATAAATTTTGGTAGTTCTGTAGCTGACCCTACTCCTGCATGGGCACAGATAACATCACCATGTTCTTATATCTACCCTACAATCCAACTAGACAGGAGCTCATAATGCTTCCCAACTCTATGTCTTTGCAGACAATGATGTATCCATCAATGTCCTTATCCCCCTTTGTACCTCTCAAAATCCTAGGCCCCTCTGAATGTCACTTGCCCTAGGAACCATTTTTCTTCTATAAGAAGCCTCCTCTATGTATGCAAACTTCCTGTTAACACTTCTGTTATGGTCACACCTTATTTCCTCCAACATTATGGGACTTATGTACAGTCATGCATTGCATAATGGCATTTCTGTCACAGAAAAATTCCATATACAATGGTGGGGCTACAAAATAATAATGAAGTTCAAAAACCCTGCCCCTCTGTGACATAAAGAAGTTAGAGTACAGTGCATTTCTCACGTGTTTGTAGTATTGCTGGTGTAAAAAAACGGTGCATGGCCAGTCCTATAAAATTATAGCACATGAAATTACATATACTAGGTAATATTTGATTATGATAATAAATGACTATAGCAGCAACTATTTACTACAGTTGTTATTGTTTTCTATAATATATTCCTTCAATTTATGAAAAAAGTTTACAATAGAACAATATGCCACATTATACAAGCAGCAGCTTCACATATTTTTTTTTTACTTTTACCTTTTTTTTATTTTAAAGAGGATACAACAAAGGGAAATAAAATAGAATAAAACCAATCAGAACAAACCAGAGTAAGTGATACAGGACTTCACAACATTACAAAATCAACAATAGTTACCATAATGCCTTTTGTTGTCTTCAAAATAGCTG
>RJWT010048008.1:0-11212 GCA_004365215.1 Cuniculus paca | reverse complement strand
CATGCCAAGTAAGAAGGAAGGAACCTTGTTTAATTTTTTCAGGAGACAGTAAAGTCCAGCTATAGGCACCAGGGGCAAAAGTCAGCCTTGTGGTGGGCATGCCATGATTTGCTACTGGGCAGCAGGGTAGGCCAACAGGTGAAAAGTGGCTCCATCACGCCCTGCAGTCTCATCTTTTCCCATCTTGTCAACAGAGTCCTTATCCTGAAAGCCTACTAGCACTGTCTTAACACTGGAAGAGTCCTTGTTTACATGTAGGAATAACTGAGTCAATGCTCTGGTGAGTCAGGAATCATTCCTGCCCTGGGGAGAGGCCACAGTTTGCATTCATGGAAAGCAAAGTACAGGAAATGACCTAAGGGTACACTGCTCACCCTTGAAAGGTGAGAAACCACAATGAGGTAAGTTGGCCAGATGTTACCCACTCACAAAGGTGAGCATTTGCTCTACACCAGCACCTAGCAGAGTGTGGTCAGTGGAATCAGGGACAAAAATGGGGCAGGAGTAGTGAGGTGTGTCAATCAGAAATGTGATCCTAAAGTTAGTGGGGCCTATGTTGGGGGGAGGCCAACCTATACTCAGCTGCTTGCCCCTCACATAGTTCTGCCTTGTCTTGACTAACCTCCGTAGAATGTGCCACAATGCAAGACTCCTTGAGGGGAGACCCCTGCCCTGGTCATCTTCACTTGAGAGTGTAGTAGTTTGTGGGCACAAAGGGCATTTTGCTGACGATGGCCATCTGCTGCTTCCGACGCACCTCCACCAGCAGTTGTGTCCCTGGTCGACTGTACTTGGAGGGTACATAACCCATTGCCACATTCTTTTTCAGGCAGGGTGATGGGCAGCCACTGGTCACAGTACCTGTCCAAGCACAGGCCATGTATCAGCACCATGTTGCCAGCCCAATGCCCCCACCCTTCTAGGGAAGGGGAAAAGGTTCCCAGCATCCTTGGACTACCTACCAATCACAGTGCCTTCTGTGCACAGGATGGGGGTGTGCGCTCGCATTGGGGCTCCCTCACATATCAACCCCACACGCCTCCGCTCCACCTTGCCCATCAGCTGGGGAACAATGACCGTGGCTCCTGGGAAGTCCATGGTAGCTCGGCGGCGCTTCCCTAAGGCACGATACACCAGACCTAAGTCGCAGCCCAAGAAGCCCTGGCCACAAGGAGGCTTACTTTTAACAGGGACCCCCAGTGACAACCATCAAGCATTAAAGTCTCCTTCATTTGGACACCCTGGAGCTCTATTCCCTGTACTGCAGTCAGTCATCCAACTACCTCCTATCCACTAAAAGCCACGCAGAGGGTCCTCAGTTTACAATGGTAAAAACATGGTAGCACCTCCAGGAAATGAAGGTTCATGGAAGCTAAGTAATTTTCTCCAGCCTACACAAACTTAAAAGCAGTCACAAGTTGGCTGTCCTCATTAAAGTTCACACCAACCTCCAAGAGCCCATGAGTGTTAGCCCAACTCACCCAATGTCCAACTGAGGCTGCCCTCCACAGGTGTGGTATGTTCATCAATGTCGTTTCCATATAGACAGAGGCCTGCTTCCAGGCGCAGACTGTCCCTGGATGCCAGCCCTGCCAGTTTCACCTCTGGGTTTTGCAGCAGAGCCATTGCCACATGGGTTGCCCCAGCTACTGGTACTGAAATCTACAGAGAACACCAGAGAGCAGTGGGCAGTTGTCCCCAGAGTCTTGTGCCCTGCTCTGCTGTATACCCACTTCTTGACATACCTCCACACCATCCTCTCCTGTGTAGCCACAGCGGGTTACTCGACAGCCAGATACACCAAACACATCCATCATAGCACTGGTCATGAAGGGTAGTTTCCTCAGGTCCTGTGCCACACCAGCTTGTAGCACCTGGGCTGCAGTGGGGCCTGGGCCCAGGAAGCCGGTGACCAAGTATTCTGGTCCCAGCACCCCTCCAAAATTGGACTATAGCCCTTTCTCAGGGACCACAATAGGTTCTGAGCAAGTCCCACTCTGCAAGTAGAAGAAGGTGCCCTTGCCCCCTACCTCATAGACTCATGAAACTTGGGGTATGGGGTACCAAACTTAGAATTCTAGCATACAAATATCACACCATCCATGCCTTTCTCTTGGAATAGCCTCTGTGCTAAGCAGTAGATGAAGCCAGGAAGCCAAAAGTTGGCTCTGACTCCTGCCTAGCCATCTCACCTTGCAGGGCGAGCAGAGCATTATCCACCACCTCTAGGCCCACATCACTGCCCCCGTTCTGAAGCTCCCTGACCTTGTCCTGAAAGGAAAGACAAAAACATCACATCAGTGTCTGGTATAGTACCACTTACTGACCACCTGCCATGGGCTGGATACTGCAGGGCTGGCCAGTAAGACAGTGGACTAGTTCCCATCTTACTAGGTCACACAGCTGCTGAGTGGTAGGGATAACCTAAGCCCAAGTTTCATAACTCTCATACTGTTACCAAAGGATGCTCATTTAGGGGCCAGGATCAGCTTTATCTCCCTATCACTGAAGGCTGGCATGCTCTAGGGAAGGCCTGCTCTTAAATCTGATAGCTCTTCATTCACTCAGAGTCACCATCTGAGGTCCTCATGTGTGCCAAGTCTTCTGGACAATCTGTTGCTTTAGGATACTGCTTTATGAATAAGAAAACAAAGTGCCAAAGACATGAATGGGTTGTACCTGCATGAGGACCAAGTCCTTGTCCCAGCAGCCAGCATTGGATACTACATACAGGTATCCCTCAGAAGTATTGGTCACAATCAGGTCATCCAAGATGCCTCCAGCCTCGTTGGTAAACAGCGACAGTGTCCCCTAGCATCAAAGTGTAGCATCTTTGCCTCCAGGTTCAGGAGAGCAACATCAAGGGTGAGCTAGACATACTCCTGGGCCCACTCTGCCACTAGCTCACAAACCCCCACACCCCATGCACAGGGCTCAGGCTGTGCAAGTTGTAAGACTGGGATTAAGCCCAGGGTCTTTGATCCTTGGGCACCAAGTAAGTTTTCACCATCCTCCCCATGTAGGGATGGTTCCTCAGTCTAGTGACAGCCCTGTGCCCCTCCTTACTTAGTAGTGACAGGCCCTTTCTCACACCTAAGACCTGCTGCTTCATCCCTCCCACACAACTTTGCCAGTGTTCCAAGCCCCCATGATAAAAGCTTCAAAGTACATCTTTGGGATCCCAGACACTCCTATAACATTCTATGACACTGTCCCCCAAAATACTATAAGGTTGGCCTTGCCTCCCCACTAGCTGGAGGAAGAACTTGAGATTGAGAGGTCAAATGAGTCACCCAGGTTGATTCTGCAGATCTAAAGGAATATCTGAGAGTCATTCCTGATAAGCTCCTGGGAGGCAGTGAGCTGCTAGTTTAGGGGCTACACTTTGAACAGCCAGGAGGTAGGCAGCATGAAAGATCAGGGGACTACTTGTACACCTTGCTTTCTAGTCTCCCAGTCTGATGTGGTGAGGCTGGGCTAGCTCCCACCCCTAGCTGGCTAAGTGTCCAGAAATGACCCAAGGACTCTGTCACCCAATACAGCAAGTCCTGAGCTGACCTGTTATCTGTCCCCTCAAGCTTGTGGCAGTGACTTGTCCCCCTTCCTGGATCATGACTGAGAACACACATTTAGCAGAAATGTAAGGGCCCACCTGGTTTGGCTTTAGCTCTGCAATGTCTCCAACCACTAGACTCTCCATCAGCTTCACTCGGTCACAACCAAATATCTTGGTCTGGGGAACAGATGGAGACCCTCAAGCTCCTGCGTCAGCCACTGAGCAAGCAGTCTCCCTCCCTGCCATCCACAGTACAGTCCACCCCAGAGGTGACTGACCAATGTTGGTTCTACAGGTGACAGTCTCCAACTTTGGATTCTCCCACATCTCCCTGCCCAGGCTGTGACTGACCGAGGTCTAGAAACTTCAGAGAATCTAGCAGCTTACTGAAATACCCCTTTTCCAATCCATACCCACCAGGATGGATGAGAGTATCAGTTCTGGAAGACACAAGGCATTAAGGTATGTACTTAGTAGGAAAAGGCAGGAAAGACTGGAAAGAAGATGATTCAGAAGACCCCGAGTTGGCCTCCAATTTCTTTGGCACTGTAATCTGTCCGTGACACCCTGCAGACCTTCAGCCCTTGTGAGAAGGCTGTCTTTGGAATTCAGCTCTCAGCAAGCAAAGCCCAGATATGCAGTGCTGTGAAGGGAAGGCAGGCCTGACCGGCAGCTGGCACTCCCTGGCTCACCTGAAGCATGTGGGACACGTCAAAGAGTGAGCAGTGCCGGCGTGTGTGTAGGTGTGAATCCACGTGGCTGTCCCTGTACTGCACAGGCAGACTCCAGCCTGCAAATGCCACCATTCTCCCACCATGGGCTAGATGGAAGTCATAGAGAGGAGTCCTGCGGAGCTTGTCCTGCAGACAGCTGTGTTTAGTACTACAAACCAGTGCCCTAGTCCCCGGCTGCCTCCCTCCCCCACCCTCCAAGATCAGCACCAAATCCTACAGCACCCTTTATCCCACCTGGACACAACTGAGTGATCGACTCAGAGCTGCGGGGAGTGCTGGCCGGAGAAAGCCAAGAGGGGCAATCAGGCTCACAGCTCGCTGCATCGTCCCCCGAAACAACTGCAGACGGCACAAACAGGCCACCACTCTGCCAGGCACGCTGGGAGATGTAGTCCGAGCTCCTGCTTGGACAGGTTTCTCCAGTGCAGAGAGGTTTAGAGGAGGGGTTGCGAAGCCCAAGGGCAGCCTGGGATCTAGAACAGAAAGTGCTGGGATTCTTCACGGCTTCTGTCTCTTCCCTCTAGGTAATCGGCTGATTCAGGCAGTCCATAGTGGATTGGGCAGAACCGGAGCTGAGAAGCTAGGAGTCAGACCTCCCCCTAATGAACTCCTCTTCAAAGGACCAAAGTTCCACAAAAGACTGAAAGAGCTGAATCACACATTCAGGACCTCAGGCGGGTAAGAGGAAAAATGTGATGGGGGTGGGGAGTTTACTCGAGGGTGGAGCCAAAAACCACTGTTGCCTGGCCTCCTGTAGGGGTCTCCAGCTCTTACCACTGGGCAGACACAGACAGCCATCACAGTCATACATTTCACAAGTATTTATTTTTTATTTATTTTTTGAGATAGGCTCACTATGTAGCCCAGGCTGTCCTCCAACTCAAGGTGATCCTCCTGCCTCAGCTGCACCATCATGCCCAACTTCCATTAATATATATTAATCTTGCTGGACTCTGTGTTAGGGACTGAATAACATGGTTTCTGCCACCCCAGGGTCCTCTTCACTCACACACACACACACACACACACACACACACACACACTGAGGAATACTGTTCCCTGAACACAGAACTTATGGTCATCACCCTTTCAGCAAAAGCAGAGTAGCACGAAGCAAATAGCTGTACAGGTGAAGATACCAGCTTGCAAGGCTAAGTGAGAACAGGGTGGACACGAAAGGGTGGCTGTTGAGTCATACATATGTCCCATTTTCCAGGTCCAAGACACCTTGTGGTGCTGCTCCATAATTTCCCAGGGACACAGGCAGAAGGGAACAAGATTTTCTCTTGAAGCAGCAGCAAGCTGGATCACTCAGCAATTGGCCTGGAGTACTGCTGGGTTTCAGCCTCTCAAAAGGCACTAATGAAAACCCCCTTTGGCTCTACCCCTACAAAAGTTGCTTCCTTATCAGCATGTAGTAGGCAGCTGGGAAAAGGATATGGATGTGCTTTGGGTTGTGTCAGATGGCAGACAGGTTGCTGATCTCATGCTCAAGCCCTAGGCTTGCAGAGGCTCCTGCCCAGGCTCAATGGAACACACATCCCAGAGCCAGCTCAGGGACCTAGGAACTAAAATTCCTAGCTTTGCCTCCCCAGAAGGTAGCAGAAAAGTTTAGACAAGAAATTTCTTTTCGTGAAAAGAACAACTGAGATGTGTTTTGTACAGGTACAAATTCCCTATGATGAACGTGATCAATATATATGACAAGTATGTACTAATAAAAGTAATAAAGTTTTAAAAAAGAAATTATTTTGTGGACATAGTACAAAGAGAAAGAAGGCCACTATGGGGCACAGAGGGAGGACAGGGACATCTCTTTCTGCCTCAAGCTTTCCAACTCCGTGCCAAGGTAGCAGTGGCCTCCCTTCCAGGGTTAGATGGAACTGGTTCATTCCAGCTCTCTGCACTTCAGTGTGGACAGCCACAGGAGACAGGGGCGTGCGTGTGGGCAGGATGGGCAGAGGGCACTCAGGAATTCTCAGTAAAAAGAACCGGAGTGTTTTTAGGGTAGAAGGAATTGTGTTGCAGCCAAGTGAAAAAAAAGAGTGCACCCTTGCCAAGAACTCATCCTGATGCAGCATAATGAGTCCCAAGAGTCTTGAATCTGTGGACGTGGCCCAGACAGGATGAACATGCAGACAACACTCAGAATGCACCAGGAACACACTTCTGTCGCTGGTGGCCCAAACCAAGCCTGGTGGGCACAGAAAGGCCAATATCTCAGGTAGAAGCCACTGCTCAAGTGTAGGAGAGCAAGTTCAGGTCATAACAGCCATCAACCTGTAACACAAAGGACTATGAGGTCTGACCTACTCAGGACATTGCAAGCCAAGCAGAGGGAAGAGAGCACTCACATCAAAGCGGCCGATCCTCGTGGAGGTGTGACTGGCCCGGATCATCTCTGTCAGCGCCCACATCTGCTGTACTTCGGAGGATACCCTGCTGGGGTCTGGGAGACCCTGCTCCAGAGGGAGGGGTCAATGGCCATGGGTCTCTCCCCAGTACGGCCCTTAGAACTCTAGAGACCAAGCTAGGCTATGGGTCTCTCCAGCTGAGACCAATAATATTCCCAGATGACTTGTGAATGCTCAGAAGGCAGCCCAGCCCTACACCAGTGATTCTTCAGATCCCATAGAACATCCAAGATGGCACAGATTGGACCAACACACCAGGGTCCACCCCCATAATCTTACAGAAAGGAGACTATCTGGGCCAGTGCTAGACATGCGAGCCATTCACATGTGGGTTTTACCCAAGGTAGGAACTTACCTCAAGGAGAAGGGAAGGCTTCTCACAGGGCACTGGGTGGGAGAGCCACTTGGGAAAAGTCACAGAGGGGCTCTGCAAAGCAAAGGCGTACTTCCCTAAGTAAGACGGGGTGGGAGAAGAAAAAAGATCTCTGGCCTCAGACATTGAGAAAACCCTGTTGGGGAGGTCAAGAGAAGAAGCCCAAGGGAACAGTTAGGCTACTGAGTTCTGTAGTTATCTAGAAGAAAGCCCCAGGAACATAAGCTGTAAAAGTGTCTCCTGAAGGTTCCAGCTCTGAAAGGTCAGGCAGTATGAGGACAGATTCTCACCTCTCATCATGAGCTTCCAGCATTCACACTTGGCTGACTCCTTATGAGCTCACTATTCTCCTCCATTACCTCCCCACTACTTCAGCTCTCCCAGCCACAGCTCTTGAGGAAAGGGCCAACAGCTTTGGGCCACTCACTCACCTTTGGTCCCTGCTGGAAGATTTGCAGCTCCTCCACTGTGAAAGATAGCCACAGTGGTGATGGCTGCCGCAGAATGAGACGAAGCTCCAGTACTCTGGCCATGTCACACAGCATCTGACACACATACACAAGGACCCACCAAAATCCCAGCTCACTGCCCAGGAACCTCCCAACCAGCAGTGACCCAAGCTACTGCCTCCCCAAGTCTTTAGGAAGGAAGTAATATTCTGTCCAAGGCACTTGCCTGGGAGCCACAGATCAGGCCAGTCTTGCCCCCTTTCCCCCCTGGTATACTAGCCCAATCCCCAGGCCTCTCAGAAGTCCTTATTAGGGCTGCCCTTGCCCTGAGAGGCAGCTGACCTGGTGCTTGAATAGTGATACATATTCCTGGGCTCCATCCTCACTGTGTGGGTCAGGCATCAGACAGTAGTCCCGCAGGCAGGTTACCCACTTAGCTGGTGAGTGTGCTGAGGTATGCTGACGGACACGGATGGTCAAAAAGGCTGTGTAGTAATTCTTAAATGTGATCTCCTGCAACTAGAACATATACAACCCACCATGACAAACTAGGTGCGGGTCTTCTTTTTTACTGTCCTACAGGGGATCAAAACCAGGGGTGCTCTATTACTGAGCTACATTCTCAGCCCTCCCCCCTTTTAAAAAAATACTAAAGATTGAACCCAATGCTTTTACATTGAGCTATACTCCTAGCTCCTTTTTTTGGTTTGATTGGTTTTTTGGGTTTTTGTGTTTTTTGAGACAGGTTGTGCTATGTAGTGCAGGCTGGCCTTTGACTCACTATGAAGCCCAGGTTGGCCTCAAACTCACAGCGATCCTCCTGCCTCAACCTCTCAAGTCCTGGAATCACAGACATGTGCCAAACGTGCCCCCCACCCCAATCTTCCCAGTACTTATTTAATTTTATTTTAATTTGATTTTGAGACAGGGTCATGCTGAGTTACTGAATTGCGCAGCCTGGGTTTGAACTCATGATCCTCCTACCTCAACATCCTAAGTAGCTGGGACTACAGGCATGTGCCATGCCCAGCTTCCTCTTTTCTTTTAGAATGCACTCTTCTGCTAAAGAATTCAATAAATATTATTGGGGCCTAAACACAATTTCACTTTCCCAGAGGTTCTCACAATCTAAAACAGTAAGCATGCAAACAACCCATCACTGTGGTGGATTTTGCCACATGTCCAAATGCTGTCAAACGTCAGAGCCCTACCAGGTATAGTGGCCCATGCCTGTAATCCCAGCACTTGGGAGGCTGAGGCAGGAGGATCACCATGAGTTTGAGGCCAACCGGGGCTTCATAGTGAGTTAAAGGTCAGCCTGAATTACACAGTGAGACACTGTCTCAAAACAAAAAAAAGAAAAAAAGAAAGTGTCACAGCCCTAACCCTGGTGGAGGCAGAAAATGTACACAAGGTAGGAGATATAAAAATAGCACATACAGAAAAGTTTACAGAGTAAGAGAACCTGGCACACAAGAGCAATTCAGCCTGGTTATAGCAGTGGTTCTCAATGGAGACACATCAGAGTCACTCCAGGAAAGTTTTAAAAACATGGGTGTCCAAACTGCACCTCAACCCTACTGACTCATGATTTCCTGGATCAGTTCCTCTTTTTTGGATTTTGTTTTTGTTTTCTTTTGTTTTGAGACAGGGTCTCATTTTGTAGTTCAACTGGCCTTTAACTCACTACGTAGTTATGAACTTGTTGTGATCCTGCCTCAGTCTCCCAAATGCTGGGATTTCAGGTGTGCATCACCATACCCAGCATGGGTCAGTTCCTTTAATTAGGTTTCCCAGTTGACTATAAGCTTGGGAGACAAGTATATAATGTAATGTAAGTGTATGGGGCCAAGAGGGAAGGTGGGGCACAACAGAGTGGCTCTGAAGGCCAGGCCATTGAAGTGGGCTTTGTCCTTTGTGTTGGGATCATGTAGTGTCCAATTAGTTGATCAGGTGATATGAAAGTGCCAACTGGAGATTGAAAACTGGGGTCACCAGGAGGTTCTTAGCTGGCCTTGAACTTGAGGTGATCTACCTGCCTCAGTCTCCTGAGTGCTGAGCTTATGGGCATGCACCATCATGCCAGGCCTGGGAAATTCTGCTCTGACCTCAGGCAGGGACTACAGGAATGAGGAGGAGGCTGGTTTGAGATAAATAATTGTTTAATGATCTCCAGCTGTGACCAAGTACAAGCTTAGCACCCACACTCTTCAGTTCACAGTTGTATTTCCAGCACCAACTAGCCTACTTCCTGGCACCTTCGTGCCAGCGCTGTCCTGGAACGTGGGGAAGCGATGGAGAAGAGAACAGAACAGGGTGCGTTATTCTAGTAAATATTGTAGGTACTACTTTAGAAATAAACTGAATGGTTACCTACTTCCCCGGGGACGCTGCAGAAGCTTGGGTGAAAGATTAAACGCCTGGGCAACGCCCAAATACCCCGTTGCCCCGCCCAAGAACTCCATTCCACCCTCCCGGCTTGCTCACCTCGAAAGGCTCGATGCTAGGGAAGGTGACATCGATGACCAGCACGCCAGGCCGGCCTTGGAAAGTCCGCACGTCACCCACCTGCAGGGCTACGGCGCCTTTCACGTGACACGGCACCGACAGACGGGACATGGTGCCAGCTGTCGCGAACGAGACCAACTGCCTCTTGGAGTCTCCAACCACAATAACCCTTCCTGGCGTCCCCAACAGAGCCACAAAAACTACAACTCCCGGGAGGCTTTGCGCTGGACCAGGCCAGCCAACCACCGATGCTTAGGGCCAGGAGCCGGAAGAGCCTGCAGAAGTTCTCCTTCAGCCAATCATCGCGTGAGCCTTAGCGCCAACCTCAGGTCGCGCCCAGCAGCTATTGAAAGGTTCTGAATTCAGTCTGAGCTGAACGCGTACGGGTCCGTAGGGTGCAGGTCTGTTAAACCAAGAACAGGAATAACCGTAAACTGTACGAAATAAACCGCAAAAAATATTCCACATAACAACCTCCGCCCCGAAAAAGATTGGAGGTGTAGCTCAGTGTAGAGCGCTTGTCTAGAATACGAGAGGTCCTGGGTTTGATTCCCAGCACAGGAAAAAAAAAAGTGTTTGAATGGACACAGTCTTTCTCAAAAGTTGTTTAACATCATTATCAGGAGAATAAACGGTTGGGACTATAAATTAGAACCTCTACTAAACAATGCAGAAATAGGGAGTGCCTGGAAGCCTTATCCATTGTGATTTTGACTCAGTTGGACTTTCTTAATAAAGTTTATACTCTCAGGCAGGAGCATTTAAACCCCTGAGTTTGCCAGCTGCTGGCGCACTCCTGTAATCCCAGCCTTTGGCAGGCTGAGGCAGAAGATCCCACAAGTTCGAGGACAGCCTGAGCTAAATAGTTCAAGGCCAGCCTGGACTACAGAGGGAGACCCTGTCTCAAAACAAACAAACAAAGAAACAAACACGCACACGAGAGTTCGATACCAGCCTGGGAAGATCTTGTAAAACCTAAATAAATAACATTTTAGGCAGGTGTGGTGGGACATACCTGTAACCCCAGCACTAGAGAGGCTGAAGCAGGAGGATTGCTGTGGATTGAGTCCACCCCGTGCTACAAAGTGAGTTCAAGGCCAGCCTGAACTGCATAGTGAAACTCTGTCTCAAAAAGACAAAAATAAAATACAAATAAAAATTAATACCCACAATAAAAT
>RJWT010048007.1:0-11213 GCA_004365215.1 Cuniculus paca | reverse complement strand
TGTGCTGCTCATGTTGGATGCCAGAGACTACCTTTTTTCTTCTTCTTGACATATTCCTGGTTTCTTCCATACACATGGGTAGTGTGGGCCCAGGCACTTCCAGCATTGGCTACAATTTCTCTGAAGTGAGACTGTTTGGTTTTTCTAGCCTTTGCTGGCTACAGTATCTGATGATGGATGCCCATTCTTCTGGACTGAGCTGGGTATAGGCCCAAAAGGGCCCTTGGAGTTTGCACAGGAGCTGAGCTGGCCAGGGCCTGGGGACCTAAGCTGGTTAGTAACCTATGCAATGTTCTCTGGAACATGCAAGGGAGCGGGACTCAGTCCAAGCAACTTCTGTGGGTCCCCATCCCCTGGAGCTGCTGGAAGAAGCTGGTAGCAGTCCTGGCCCTGGGCTTATCCTGCCTAACTCCAAAATGGCTCCAAGCCAATGGCTCTCTCCCACAGGACTGAGTCGTCTGCACTCACCACCAGCTAGTGCAGACCTCCATGTCCACCGCTCTCCTCCCGCACTATGCCTCTCTGCAGAGGCATTTGGGGTCACCAGTGGCCACCACAACCTTGTTACCCCTGGCTCAACAGCTCCTCTGGCAGGGTGAGTCTGACTCCAAGCTAAGGCACTGCCAGCTACCACCTTCTTCTTGATTTAAGTTTTTCTTTTTACTCTCTCTGTGGGCTTCAATTCACATTTTAGATTGGTCCTGGTTCCAGGGGACCCACTTCCTTCCTTCTAGTCCTCCCCATAATGCTATATTCCAGCATCTGAACTGTTTCTCTCAGAGAGTCTATTTACTCTGCTGCTCACTGTTTTGCCATCTTCCCGGAAGTCTCTACATGGAGTTTTTAAATCCCTGAACCAATTCTAATATTGTGCAGTTTGCCACCATAATGTGGACTTTGCCTCTTAAGGAACATTCATTAAAGCTTGTTTTCACCCATTCTAGCACATCTCTTCTGTGTCTCTTCAATGAATTACTGTATCCCTGTCAAAGAGGTAAGAGCATTAGGCATTAATCCTCATTAGAGGGTAGATCTTTCCTAAATCTTCCTTCCTCAGATAGAACCATAATGTGGACCTCTTACTTACTTTTTGCCAATGAAGAAATAAGTGTTTTTGCCTAAGAAAGATTCTTTATTGAGAAACTGTAATAGCCTAACATTCCAGAAATCCTGAGAGTATCTGACTTGGAAATATTCTTCAAGTAATATTTTCTCATTTGTATTCCAATGTCCTCTTACATGTTTCCCCTTTGAAGCCTAGATTCTTCAGCTGTGTGCACATCTGTCACACAGGACCCTCCCTCTTTCACATTCCAAAGGTCTGTGGCAGAATACCAAGTCCTCCTTTTCCATTCTATACTAGTCCAGGAGGAAATCTGTGTCCAGAAAGAGAATAGCTCGAATAGAATGACCTTTACTGAGGTTTGACATCTGCTACCTTCTAAGCTTCTCACACACTCAGCCTAATCCACCTGGAGGCTTTGCTGCTTGATGGAAGGTGATAAAAA
Organism: Cuniculus paca; assembly: GCA_004365215.1. Taxonomy (NCBI): domain Eukaryota; kingdom Metazoa; phylum Chordata; class Mammalia; order Rodentia; family Cuniculidae; genus Cuniculus; species Cuniculus paca. The sequence goes on along the minus strand of RJWT010048007.1, from coordinate 9,705 downwards.
AAAAAAGCTGTTAGGCTGTAAGCCTTGTCTTAGATTCAAAGCATGTAGGCTGCTTGAGATTCTGAAGCTTAGAGCAGACAGAAGGAAAATATTTCTTAGTTCAGGTGCAATTCTCATGATGCTTATTAAGATGAACTCTAGTCTAAGAACAACTTTATTGGTATGAAAGTCAAGGCGAGGCTGCCTAATAGGAAGGAGGCTCCCAGCTTCCCAACATTTCAAAGGAGTTAATGTAATGGTGATCATAAAACTTCCCTTGCTGACAAGAACCAAGAAGCCCAACTCTAGAAATTTACAATCCACAGAGGATCAACAGCTTGTATTCTGGATATGTTAAAGGTGAATGCTCTAAAACATCCATCCGTCTGTGGTGATGAAAACCTGGACACCCATGGTTATAAATAAACCAGTCTGTTTCTTACAGCAACTAAGGCAAAAGACTAAATTCCAAATTGAACTGGCTTTTTGATTTATACTCTTGGCCAAAAAACAAAAGCTCAGAGATGGAGTTTTCAGAGAATAACAGAGGGATATATCCCAGGGGAAAGAGAGACTTTGAGATAAGTCACTAAAAAGTTGCTTCACTGAGAAATAGGATAATTGCTTCTCCAAATCACAAGATAAAATAAAAATATGAACTATTTTGGAAGAACTGAAAAGGTGAAAATGTTATTATATTGTGAAAAAAAATTTCCTGAACCAAGAAGTGAGATTTTTTAGTGCTGAGAAAATTCACACCAAAGGAAAACTATTTAAAGTTTATACAGAAAGAAAAGTTTGTTCCATTTTAATGAAATTTTGGTATTGAAGAAATTGGAATATTGAGATACTTGTCTATTGATAAACCACTTATATGTTTTCTCTTATACACTCTTGATTAGATTGTAGAATGTAAAACTATATGTATCACCATTGATCTTACAATAGGTCTGAGATATATAGATTTTATCAATACTGTGTCCTTTCAAATATACATGTTTTCAAATATTAAAAGTTCTGAAAAAAACTGTCATTCTGAGAAAGGAGTACATAATATGTACATTATAACCTCAAGATGGTAACAGAAAGTCTTATCATTGCTCTCATCAAATAGAGGATTAGTTTAGCTTCATTTTATAGGAGGATTAAATGTGAGTCTGAGAAGATAAGTGACTTATACAAGGTCACGCAATTAGCAAAAAATAGACCTAGTACACCTGGTTCCTAATCTTGTACTCTCTCCAGTCTCAACCCAAAATGGGCCACATTTCAGAAAGCTGGTAATATTTATAAATGCCTTCGTGGATAGGTGTTTTACTCATATTTTATCCAATTTCTATTCTTTCTAAAAAAGACGTCTGTATTTGTCATGAACTAAAACAATGATTTTTCAACCCTCCTAGCAAAAACATGATTCCCCTGCAGTGGTAAGTTGAGGCATATTAGATAAAGTGGAAGGATATAAAGTACTGATTTTATATCTCCCAGTTGAGATAATGCTACTGAGAACCACTTAGAGTAGAATAAGTTGAGTAAGAGTAGTTTTAAATTGCTTCAAAGAATATAGTATTTTTTGAGCCAAAAAGAAAAAAATTAATTGCAGCAAAATGAAGATCCTATTGTAAGTTTTATTCACAAAAATAATTTGAGAAATACCTGAATGTATTTCATGGTTGCCATTTGAAATCTAAGTAAAAGGTCCAAAGACAAGCAGGTACTTTAGACCTTGGAGCCTATAGAAAAGACTGAAAGGAAGTGGTTTCATACTGACTGTCTTTCACTACTATATTTTCTCAGTTTGCTCTGTCACCTTCATTCCAATTATTTACTGTGGTTATGCCCACTTAGCTGTGGGTAACACCAGTTTAATAAAGTAGTGGTTTGGATCCAAGGGACAACCTTTACGAATAAGCAGAAGTGCCAACTGAGCTGCTGCAAAGCAGCTTTGGTATGTGGAGGCTAAACCCCACTTCTCTCTCTTTCCCATGTCTGTGCCTTCACAGGGACACATTTAGTCCTGAGAGAGCAAAGAATCCACATAAATCAAAAAGAAGCGTGGGCTTTACAGCTGACACAAACCTGTTCTCTCCCTTATGATTCAGCAATATCAACTACAGAAGCATGATTTACTGAGGGCTTCATCTCTTCCAAACTGCCAGCCTCCTCCATCTGAACCACTCAGTGGCCTCCTAACAGGTCTACTTTTGTCCTTTCTCTGGCACTTTCTGATTCCTCTTCCATTTAGCAACTAGAGAAGTCTTTAGAAAAGTGATGTACAAAGTTGATTCTCTCTCTTTCCACACCATAAATTTACATACCCAAGTCCACATATATACTGCTTCAATTGTTTCCTATTGCCCTTATAATAAAGCTCTGCCATTGAACCTCCATTGACGATTCCTTCACAGTGTCTTACTTTTCTCACTGCTGAGACAAAACACCCAAAATCCTAAGTTAAAGTGAAAAAGATTTATTTAGCTCGGTTTGTAGAGGTTTCAGTCAGATGACTCCAAGGCAGGGTGGCATGGCAGACAGGCATTGCAAAGGAAAAATGGTTCATGGTGAACAGAAGGTAGCAAAGCAACAAGAGAACCATAGCTCTTTCTATCTCTTATATCTTTTCCATGCTATTTAGAGCAGGTAGCACTCATACCCTTTATCCTATTGCCCATGATCCTAGCATTGCACCATGATTCAATCCCAGCATCACACACTCTATATTCAGCCACCCCTAAACTTTACTTAAAACCAGAAGACTTTTTCTTCACTGACTTGAACCTACAGTGTCCATACATGCTTTTTCCTCTGCCCACCTCCATGCTTCCCACTTCTCTACATTCAGTTGACAACTAGATATCCTGCAAATGGTGCTCAAGGATCACCTCAGAATAGTCTCCGTATCTCTTGCAGAAAGTCAGAGTCTCAAACAATCATCTGCCAAGGCAGCATACATCTTCAGTGAACTAATCAAGACAATTATTTATTTGATGTTCAAATCTTATTATCTACTTGATCAAATCTCATTACCATTTAGTAAAGGACTCTATATCCCGACCTCAGTCAACCTGTTAAATTACTGGAATAGCCTATTAAAAGATTCTGCTGAGGTGATAGCTTAAGGTTTACAACCTGCAGGGTAATGGTGATATGCACTAAGGTGTCATATATGCAACAACTATATCCAATGTGTGATTATGCAGGCCCAAGTAGCTGCAATACACAGATTCTACCTGTCTACAGAATATGCATGCCCCATCTCCACCATTTGAGGTTCTGTTAGGATAGAGGTTCTTGGGTTCTAGAAGAGGATGAGGTAAGAAGCATATGTGTAGCAGAGGCACTATAAGTCCTCTGAACTTGAAGTGCTGATTACTGCTTCATCCCATTGGACTCTTCATGCATATAAACCAGAAGGCACTGAAAGGAGGTACCTATATGGCAATTGGCTAATTGATCAGGTTCTTCAGGAGGAGATGAGGCTAATTCTTCACCAAGTGGGCAGCAAACTGCTTTCATGGCACTTGGGAAACTCACAGGTGGCCTCTTGGAGATGTCATGATTGGCAGAACAGTGAAAAAGCTATGAAAACAACTGCAATCTGACAAAGGCAAGGCAGCTAAGAGCTACATTACTCAGGGAGGATGACATGGCCCTCTCATGAGACAAAGAACTACTTGTCTGAGAGTGAGAGAAACCTAGAATGGATAGGAAGGAGATTATGAATATCTTTCATGATTATCATTCCTCTGCTGCAGAATATAGAGATAGGCGCTATAAATTACATAGAAACACAGATGTCCATCCTAAGTCTTTCTGAAAATTCAGGGACAGAGTTGTCATAACATGCACTATTAGTGTCATGGCCCAAGCACAAGATGGCCTGTACCAAATACCATGTTCTCTTATCTGACTTCAGATTTCAGCTGCAGTTCTAAGAAGCACTTCCATGTACCCTGACTGTGCCTTCCTGAAGTTCCCACTTCATCCCCTTACTTTTCTGCCTCTAGAATTATTTCGAAGTCATTAAGATATCTAATAGTCTGCTACAGGGCAAGCCAGAAGTGCGGAGCAATTACCATTTCTGAGGACAACCCTCAGTCAACCTATCTATATCTATCTGTATCTATATCTGTATCTATCTGTATCTATCTACTTCATCTATATCAACAAGCTGCCTGTAACTATGCAGTGTTTCAGGCTTAGGAAGAAGGCTATCTGTTCACATGACTGCTTCTGCTGGACTCAACTGTAACCAGTTTTATGATTTGGAGCATGATGTTCCTAGTCTAAAAGAAGAGGGAGTTCTATCATTTGCCTTCTAGGTCTTTTCCAACCCCATAAATCTAAATGCTAATACTTCATTTGCCACAGTCTATCTATATTGTTATCTTGCACCCATTTCCCCACTTTAAGAAAATAACATTGCAACAGAGACCAGAGGAAATAGGAATAGTGACAACCACAATTCAAGAGGTTGGTTGAGGAATCACTAAAGCAACTACCAACCTATTTTTTCTACTTGCAAGTTCAAACATTAGCTAAATGTTCTTAAAATAATTTTTGTAGCTTTTGATACCAATTAGTGTACCAATTATAAGAACTAGATTTGGAGTAGACAGTCCAAGATTATAATTCTGGTTCAGCCACTTGCTGACCATGTCACCTGGGGCACTGCACTTCATCTCTCTGTGATCTGCATATAAAATGAGGATGGTAATGCAGGATTTTGGGGGTGTTCACTAAGATGATATTGGTAACACATGGAAGAATCTGGCATTGCACTCACTACAAAAAAGAACTTTAGTGAAAGATTAGAACAAGCATCCAATTTTCTGACAAAGGTTATGTAAAAGAAAACATGGAAACTCAAATGGTGAGTATAAACAGAAAGTTCATTAAATGTAGAGATTTGGGCTCAAATCTCAGTCATCACCTGATAAGTGATCTTAGGTATGTCTCTTTATCTTCTTATCTCAATTTTTTATCTGTAGAATCTTGAGTTTAAATAAAATAATCTCTATGGTTTTGCTTTAACTTTCTAGGATTCAATAATGACTTTGCTTGCCATTGCTACAGTTGTTGATGTTGTGTTCTACTCAGCAATTTGCATCACAATAAGCCATTTTTAGATGGAATAAAACAGCAAATCCTGCTCATTAATTGTGACTGAAAAATAATCCATTCTTTATTAGTTATGCAATGTGCATGATTCAAAGCATGAAAATATAGGATATGGCCTACAAAGTATGTATTAATAGTTTTATGGTCTCTGAATTATAATTTTCTAGTGTTTGAAGTCTTTATTTAGAAAGAAAGAAAAGTAACATCATCTTGTTTTTTCTCTAATCATAGGGATTATCCCTAATGCTTTTTTGAATATTCATCTCTAATGCTTACTCTTCTTAACTTACCCAAAAGTCCCATCCTAGCCTAGTACCATCCTCCTACTACTCTGTATTCACATAGCCCCTTGATGTCTACAGTAAGGTCCTTCCATTGACCTACAAAGCAGGTGTTGCTTGTTAGTAAGGAGACTAGATGTCTTCCTGGGACATCATCGCATCTCATGGTGTCACTATTCCTACGCTTCAGTTTAAAGGCTGAATGTGGTTTGGAGATTTGATCTTTCTGGTAAGAACAGATTGACCTTGAGATTAATGAATAGTTGATAGCCTATCCCAGGACAAATGTAGGTAACAGTCCTTCTTTTTCAAACAACACAATTTTTTTTAAAAACCTTACTTCCATCTCACAATAAAAAAATTTTGAATTTTTTATTGTACTCTTTTCCTCATTCCAAATATTTAACTTCCTATCTGTATTAAAAGTTAAAATGTCTCAACTAATATGGATCTAGAGATCATCTAACTTTTACAAAAAAAATAAGTTGCCATGCATAAGTTAACTCTAAATAATGTACAGTGGCTTCCTGGAGGTTACCTTTGCTTAGTGAGAATGCTATGTTCCAGGAACCAGTACTGGTTAAGAGACTTACAGGTAGTGTATGCCTATGGTTCTTGACCTATTCTTAGTCTGAATAACCATTGGTCCGAATTTGGTCACACTTGTTGTATTTTTTTGTGACTACTTTCCTACTAGAATACAGTAGAGTCTTACAGAGTTGGGGCCCACAAAATGTAAAATGCTTACTTTCTAGCTCTTTATAGAAAAGGTACAGTGACCCTTACTTATGGTTCAATCCTTTAATTCTACAAGTATTAATATCAAATATATCTTTCTGCTTTTTTCTTTCAGCATAAACCTTAGACTCTGGTTAACTTATCAAATCCAAGTAACAGTCACTTCTTACAAAAGTGAATACAAATTAGAACTCAGTTTGTTACATGAAAAAAAACATTTTAAATGAATAAAACAGACACTAGCAACATTTCAGCAATGTTCACGTTATAGAAAATAGCTCTGAACTTTGATCTCGAGCTTATTTATCATGTGACCTTCTTTTATTAAAAAATATTTTCAGGGAAATAAAAGTATATTTTACTACTGTGATTTTTTCTTTTTCTTTCATATTTATTTGATGTTATTTTTATTGCTATATGTTTGCAATACTTAAGATTACATTCTTTGTGGGAAGTTGGTACATGTACATAAACATCTTAATTCTTTTTTCATCCTCTTCCCTTCTCCTCTTTTTTGGTACAAGTTTCAGTCATACCATTTAAATAAGAAGTAATAATGTAATATTATGGTTTCACTATAAGTCATTGGCATATTTATAGTCTTAAAAGGTGATTAAGAAGAAATTGTGATGGCAATCAGCTTCATATACGTTTATTTTATGCTTTGATAAGATGAAAGTACTAATGCACAATATAAGGTTTTCTGAAAGTATGAATTTTTTCTGAAACCAAAATCTTCCAGAGAGACATAGGTGTAAAAGCCACACTTCAAAAACAGCTGGGATGATCATATTTGGTTTAGATATGTGCAAACTAATTTAATACCCACTAGCCACATATGTTATTGGGCACTTAAAATGTTGACTGGTCCAAACTGAGATGTATTGTACACACTGTAGGTTAAATAAAGTGTACTATTAAATTTACTTTCAATTTCTTCTTTTTTTGATGTGGCTACTAGAAAATTTTAAATTATCTATATGGCTGATGTTATAGTTGTCTTGAATGTGTTTCTAGTGCATAAAATTTAAAAATATTTACGAAGGCAAGCCCAATCACATAGTAAAATTGATATGTACTTCTAGAAAATATAACATTATTGCATATTTCTGATGATGGTATTCAGTTGATGTCATATCTTTAATAAGAAAGAGTAGTGTTAAAGCAAAGAAATAGGCCAATAAGTCAACATTTGTCCATTAAACATCATTAAAAAACAGGTTGACTCATGACTAGAGGCTTATTATCTACTCCTATTCTTTTGAAAGTCTTCAAATAGTTCTACAAAGTTAGTAAACAGCCCTTCTCAACCCCGTATACTCAGTCCTCAAAAAAAGGAGCATGTCTTAAAAAATATTTGTTGACTTGATGAAAATAATAATAAGTTATAAGCCAGACTACTGTGCAAATAGTTGACTTAGTTGAGAATTTATTTCATGGAATGCCACATGATATTGTTTGCCCTCTTTCATCTCAGCAAGGATTAAAGGACCAGCCACAAGGAGCTATGAGGAGTACCCATGGCGTGTGCAGAGGAACTCAGCAGCTGCCCATGCCAGCATCTTGTTTATATACACACACCAAGTCAGGAAGTCAAGGTGAAGCTTGACCCCCGAGGCATTAAATCCCACCCTGGTGCCCCAGTCCAGGTCTAAGTCTCCCAAATCAGAGACAATCCTGAGCAGAGAAACTATGAAGATTAATTGCCTTTTCTGTGAAATTGTCTTTAAATCATGAGCGATTTGGCACTATTTTTGGCATGAAAATGACAAGACTCAGACTTGTGAAGATGGAAATTGATTCACTTTTAGCCCAGTGGCACAGTGCCTGCCTGGCAAGTGTGAGGTCCTGAGTTCGATTCTCGTTACAAAAAAATTGAAAAATGACTAAAATGTGGAATAAGAATACATATGGCTAACTGATTTTCCAACCACCACTATTTCTCTCATCAAGCAGGGAAAATCAAGTCACTAGCTATTTGGCTAGCCAGTGATAGATACCCTTCTGAGTCATGTAGGTAGTTATCTCCTGTCTTAGATGGATTCATTCCATTGTATCTGTCTTGCTTTTTTAAGAAAGCATATAAATTTTAAAATAATATTTCTAAAAATCTTATCAATCAGAAATGTCATAATGTGATGCTAAATTACAATGGTAATCATTCCAAGGTGAAATATAGAGCTTTGGTCCAGTATTTGGGAAATGTGATTAATACTGCTGCCAGTACCTTCTGGTGATCCAGTACCACAAAGTAGCCATTTGATTTCATAATAAAATGCCATTGTGATCACCAGAGCAATGCTATCCATTTAGGTGCTGGGTTAGAATCTAGGCAAATCCACAGTATAGCCTTTACACATCATCAACTTCCACACAGGACATAAATTGCACTAATATAGTAATATACTGAAATCTCAGACCAACTGTTTGTCATCGGATTAGAATGTGATGACACAAAATAAAGATGTGAGACTGAATCTGTGCTGAAGTCTAAACTCACATTGGAAGTCTGGAAAGAAAAGACTGTTTATAAAATTATAGCCCAGGAATTGCTGCCAAAGTCAGCCTTTGGTGCAGCTGTAAGTCGGATGGAATCCACCTCCCTCACATCAGACCCACCCACTGGAATGCTGCCCTTCTGACTAGAGCTTCCCTGGATGGAAACTACACATCATAGTACAAAGTAGGTACTGTCACGCCAGTGCTGTCAGCTTGATTGTGTCTTTATGATGAGTTGCCATTTACTCGCTTTCACCCAGCAAAAAGAAGGCCATAAGAGCCCTTGTGGTTTAGCATTCATATTTGTCATTCCCCAGTTTGAGTTCCGCTCAAGCTGTCAGATTTCATGAGCCCTGCCCTCTAGGACTTTCTTCTCCATTGACGAGTTGATGTTCTTTTTTCCTTCCTGCTCATTCTTCTTCAATTCTCATTTTCATCTTCTTCAAAGAAATGATAACTTGTTTGTTACCAGTTCTGCCTCCATAGCATGCTCTATCCTCATTTACAAAACCCAAAGATGCATCATAGTTCTTTTTGTTAGGAATTTTTTTAATTTAAACATTCAACATTTTTTAAATCACACCATCACTGGATTAAAAAATATGGTGAATGTTTAAATTAAAAGAACTTTATTACAGTAAAAGACACATTCCCATTAATCTCCCTCAACATATTACTTCTAGCCTTCAACATACTATCCTACCTTTCTTACCACTTTCTAAAGCAGTTTGGGAAGTTTTTTTGGTGAGTATCTTTAGTTGTGTTGCCATGACCACCTCAACTTCCTAGATCAATTCAAAATATTTACTTCTCATAGTCACTTTGACTTTGGGGAAAAGTCAGATGTGCCAAATCCAGTGAATAAGGTGGATAAGGAACACTGTAATGTTTTCACAAGCCTGCCTCTGTTTTGGATGGCACACAGCACTAGCATTCGTTGTACTGTCAACCACACCTCATAAAGATAGATACATAGATAGATAGATAATCACCTCCAGAAGTATTCCCCTACCTTCTTTATTTATTATTAGTAACTTTTCTTATAAACGCACCTCAAGATACCCTTTCAGCAAATTTTAAGTGGATG